>JAJMBI010000046.1:5732-69853 GCA_030572815.1 Starmerella asiatica | reverse complement strand
GACGTATGGTTGCTTAGAAATCTTGTAGTCGGGGGTGTTCATTATTTCGAGCAGTACACCCATGATTAGCTGGGGCATAAAATCATACTGGCTGTATGGCAACGTATGGGTGCTTAGTAATCTGAACATTTAGTCGGGGGTGTTCATTATTTCGAGCAGTATACCCATGGTTAGTTGGGACCTAATATTCCCGGACCCTCCGTGAGGAATCTGTCGAAATTTTTGAAAAATCGAATTTATCCTCCATTGAACAGACTATGCCCTTATTTAATTTTTGCGAAGAAACAATGGCTAGGATACCATTTTATTTATAAAATAAATTGAGGATCAGAGCCGTGGAATGTGTTCATATGCGTGATAGGGAGTGTGCACTTTCGGCTCTATAAAGCGTTCCGATTGTATACTACGAAATAATATTTTGTATCATTGTAGTTTGATAACTCCAATAATATTATTAGTATTAAATCTATGTCATTAATGCAGTCCTATAAGGAGAAATCGTGAAATTTTAGAATTTCAGCTGAAATTTCGATGCTGGGCGGGGATTTCACGACAATGGCGTTGGGACCCCAAGGGATCGCCAGAGTGAATAGAAATTCACGGTAAATGTTTGGGATAGGGCTTGTAGCGGTATCATGTGTGTGGGACCTCGCCTGATTTTCATGTGTTGTTGCCACCTACAAATTGTTGGAGCGGGAGACTGATGCGGATTGTTACATATTGTAAAGGTGCCATATGGTTGCTAAATAGGTGCATAATGTGCTGATGTTCCAGGCTACTTAAACGATCAGTAGGCTTGCTAAATGAGACTGCTGAACAGCTTGAAATAAATAAATACGATAAATAAAAGTTGCTTCGCAGCATTGCTTATTGCTCTATCAAAGCATAGCCCATCAGATACGAAACACCACGGAAAGAGAAAAAATAAGAGGATGATGGCGACAGTTGACAGCATCTCATGAAACTCAAAGTGCCTCCATCAATCCGAGTCCGTCGATCCAATTTTCTCATCAATTTCACTAAAAGTGGCTTGAGAGAGGTAGCGTCGGCGATCCTTTTCCGGAGTTGGCGGTGCACAATCAGCAATCGTAGTTTCTGAGCGCGCGCGCGACGTTGAACGGGATTCCGCCCGCGATGGAAACGGAGAAATTGCGGGGGATGCCGGGTGTGGCGTGCGCTGGCGCGAAGCGGGCCGGAAACTCACTTCCACCGTGCAAGGGCGGGCTTGCCGGTACAAAGGATGGCTAATACTCCGCGTGGCACGCGCGGCAGGAGCAGAAACGTCAGTTATACGGCCAGTGCGCTCAGTGGCCGTGTTTTCGCTGGCTTGTGAGGTCGAATGCATACTTCTTTGCACGCTAGCTGGTAGGCTGGCATAATTACGCATCTGCAACGCACGCAGCAGTCCTGGAACCGGCGTAGTCGGCGCGGGATTTGATGGAGCAGTTGCTGGAGCGGAGTTTGCTGGAATGGTGCCAGTCTTAGCGGAGCCAGCTGGAGCAGAGCCAGCTGGAGCGGAGCCAGCTGGAGCAGGAGCAGAGCGGCGCTGACTGCTCTTGCGCGGGCGTAAACCACGACTCGTATGCATTAGATGCCGCGTGTGCCGCGGAGCACGGGTCCGGAAGTATGGTACAATGATGTTCGCACAGAACTCAACCACGTCCGGGTGCTTGTTGACGGCGTTCCAGATACACAACCTATCGAAATGACGGTCGAGCAAACGGGCAGCGGAATCGTCGGTTTCAGCCAGTTCGAGCGCAACCGTGACCTGCAGCTGCGTTTCTCTCACGCGGAGCGCATGTAAAACCGCAGCAATGGGCTCGTCACCGGCTGCTTCGCGCACACGTCGTTCGAACGCGTCGTCGGAGGCACCTCCGGCTCCGGCGTTTGCTCCTGCTGCTCCGGCGTTTGCTCCTGCTTCTCCGAAGCTGGATATTGGCACGCTGAAGTCACGAGCGTACCTCGAATCGAGCTGTTCAGGCGTTTTAAGCATGTCCCACAACGCCACACGGTACGCAGCGGGGTCAAGACTCATGCGTGCGCGGCTCAGCGCTTGTTTTGGGAAGAAAAACAGCGGCTGAGTGCCAAACAGCGTGTCGGCGTACATGCTGTGCAGCGCGGGCGCCGCGGTGTATTCCATATCTACTGCGACGCTGGCAGATCGAGGCCACAACGCATCGATGTTCAGCGGCGCTGCATCGTCAGGAGCAGCTCCGGCGCTTGGGGTAGCTCCGGCGCTTGGGGCGGCTCCGGCGCCGCCAAGAAGGTGCGCCGGCAGCGGCGTGCGCAACGGCGTCACTGCCGCGCGCACGGCATCCACGCGCTGCACGAGCTGCGTTTCCGTACACAACACGGCATGTTGCGCCGGTCCCAGTGCGGGAAACCGGCTAGCGGGCACGCACTCCCACTGTGCGTCTGGCGGCACGCACGCGAGTCGCGCCGTGTCCATACCCATAACAAACGCTTGGACGCCACTAGGGCTGCTACAATACAATCCCGGGATTACTTGAAAATATATACTAAGTAGGTAGTTTGCTCGATATCACATCTTAGTAGACCCTTTAATCATCACTACCTGGCCTCTGCGGCTGGCCTATTGTGCCGTATCAAACTCCTCCGCCTTTAAAGTTATATAGCGTACGTATGGAAGTTCAACATGGCGCAATGTACATGCAAACATACATCAAACAAACAAACTGAGCGTTCAGTTTTAGATTGGCGCTATATTGGCGCTGTGGTGGGCGACAGTGTTGCTGATCACCACCCGTCAAATACTTATGACGAGCAGAATCCTATAAACATTCATATCGGGTATTTATAATTAATATATATGACTCAATTGGTAATTGGTATAATTGGCAGCGTAATTAAGCAGCGTAATGGGCACTTTGTGTGCTGGTAATTCGCAGCGACAAGACTGGGCCAAGGCTAAATAGAGTGCGGGGGAAGGCCCCGCACGTGATGGCCAATCGTGTCCGAGCGGCACTGGCCAGCAAGCCGCTGGCCATTTTAGTGCTATTTATCTTAGTTTACCGGGCCCGACGCGCCACTAAAAAGCAGCATGAACTGAGCGACGACCTTGCGCTCGACCGTCCTGCGCTCGTGCCACCCAGCGCCCCGCGCGCGATCTGCGCCGACCAACGCAGCAACGCCGACCAACGCAGCAACGCCGACCAACGCAACGCCAACGACCGACGCAACGCCAACGACCGACGCAACGCCAACGACCGACGCAGCGCCGATCAACGCAGCCTACTTTGGGTGCCGTACAAAAACGGAACTCGCGCTGTTAATGTTCAGCACATCACAGGCGAGCAATTCGATGCTGATGCGCGCATTTTCCCCGTGCACACCCGCAGTTTCGCACACGAAGCGCGTGCTTTGCTGCAAGTGCTATTTCCCCACATAAACTCGCGCGCCACGCGGTATTTAATGATGCATTCTGCTCTGCTGGCGCTGCGAACGTACCTTTCGCTCGTTGTTGCCGAGCTCGACGGCCGCATTGTGCGTCATTTGATGTGCGCGAATGCCCGGGGTTTTGCTCGCGGGCTGGCCGAATGGCTGGCCTTGGCAGTGCCTGCCAGCTACACGAACGCCCTCATCAAATATTTCGAAGGTAAGATCGCTTTGGAGTTCCGGCAAATCCTCATTCGGTATATCCACGATCTGTACGTGGGCGCCCATCAGGAATACTACAAGATGAACCACATAGATGGCGAATTGGAAGGCATTGATCACTACATTGCTGCCGACGTTACGAAATTCTGCAGTGCGTTGGCGAAATTGTACTCGAGTTTGGGTAAACCCATCCTGGATCTCGGAATTTTCGCTACGCAGCTCACTCGTAACCTGGGCTGGCGGGCTTCAATTGGCATTTTTGTGAACTATTTTGTCACTGCTGCACTGCTAAGAGCAGTAAGCCCGGCATTCGGGCGATTGGCTGCTCGTGAGACTCAGCTTGAGGGAGATTACCGTTCAGCCCACGCTCGCGTTATCACGAATGCCGAAGAAATCGCGTTTTATGACGGTGCCGAGATCGAAAATGCTAATTTGCACCGCAGTTTTGCGAGGCTACAAAAGCACACTGCGAAACTTATCAAGATCAAGGCATGGTACTCCGTGTTTGAGAGCTACGTTTTGAAATATTCGTGGTCTGCTTCGGGATTTTTGTTTGCCGCTGTGCCGGTCTTCTTCCCCGATGCCGTGGCAGCCACAACCATGACTGCATTGGCAGCTGGCCGGGGTCAAAGTGCTGCCGCGGCCCTCAGCGAACAACTGGCAGCATACTCAGAGCAAGAAAACATGGGCAAATTTGTTACAAATAAGCGGATCATGCTCTCCATTGCTGATGCAGGTGGGCGCATCATGTACTCTATAAAGGATTTGGCCGAACTGTCCGGTCACACGCACCGGGTGTACCAACTGGTGTCGGTTTTGCACCGCGTGCGTTTACAAAACTATACCCGAAGACACATCAAGCATAAGGTGGAGTTTAAACGGGTAGAAGAAATCGATGTTAAGAGTGGAGATGCTGTGAAGAAAGCAAGGCGCGTACATTATTCAACCATACCGGACGAAATCATCAACGAGAAGGAGCAGTATACGTTGGCCGATGTCCGTGGCAAGTTAGAGATTACCGGTAATGAAATTAGCTTTGAAAAAGTGCCCGTTGTCGTTCCTGGCCACGGCTACGACTTGTCTAATGGCGAGGTACTGCTTGACCCGCTTACTTTTAACGTTAAACAGGGCCACCATCTACTTATTGTTGGTTCTAATGGTACGGGCAAATCATCAATTGCACGCCTAGCTGCCGGATTGTGGCCTGTGTTCCGCGGGGTGTTGAAGCGGAGTCCCAATGTTGCATTCTTACCGCAGCGGCCCTATTTTACCATGGGAAGTCTACGCGACCAAGTTATATACCCGCAAACCCATTACGAGATGCAGCAAAATGGCCGCACGGATGAGGATGTGCTGGAAATCCTGCGAAGTGTGAATCTGGCTTACCTTCCCGAGCGCGAGGGTGGGCTCAATAGCGTTAAAGAGTGGAAAGATGTGCTGAGCGGTGGAGAAAAACAGCGGGTTTTGTTTGCTCGTGTGCTCTATGCCAAGCCTCAATTCGCCGTTATTGACGAGGGCACATCAGCAGTGAGTGCCGACATGGAAGGGCAGCTGTACGAGGTTTGTAAAGCTGCCGGCATCACTTTGTTAACCATCACCCACCGTATTTCGCTGCTGAAATACCACGACGCCAAGCTCGAAGTCGGTTTGGGTAACGATGGCTTGGAATGGTCGTTGGAAGACAGCTCGAACCATGGGTGGCAGAGTTTAGACACTGAGATTGAAGACCTCAAGTCGTTCTTGGCCGAGGTTCCGAAACTCAAGCGACGCCGGGAAGAGGTGGTTAAGCAACTCTCTCACTAAATAGAAAGCATAGATTACACCATTTAGATTAAACCCATCATACCGAACACCTAAGAGTGACCACTTTTTACTGCATATTATGAAAACATGTATTTCGTTTCTTCTACGCATACAATATAATACATTGGTTTACTTTCTACTTCAGTTTTCTCGAAGCGCGTTGTTTTTTATATTTACACATATTTATACCGTGCATATCCCGAGGTTAGGGCATGAAGCTCGAGCTCAAGCATGTAGCCCAATTGAACGAGCTCGAAAAAAAAGTATATAGAAGGTTGCTGGGTGAGGTAGGCAGAGATACCAAGCGCGATCTGTTCATTTCGCAGAGCCATCGCTATTTTGAGGGCGACGAGCACGTACTGCCGTTTCCTGAGCGTTCAAAACGCGGGGTCATGCTTTTCACGCTGGCAAAACTGCTCGGCCGGCCCGAAAGTCCGTCTGCGGCCGTATTTGTGCCGAAGGCACCCCACAACGCTCTGCATATAAAGCGTAAGCTTCTTGCGTTGCAAACTCCTAATGCATATGCCGTTCCACCAGAACACTTTTTGGCAGCGGTTTACGGCCGATATTCTACGCCGTTTGCATTTTGGCGGGATAATTCCACATTTAGTTTACCCGGCTTGCCTACAAACAGTTCAAAATTTGATAAACATGCCGAAAACCATGCATTGCAAAGTATAGTTTGTGCGATTGGGCCACCGGAATCAGTGATGATTTCTAACGAGTACGCTGTTTGTGGCATACTTTTAAATACAAAAGGAGTGAGTGACTACTCACAGTTACCGCTGTTTTCGGTGGCTGCTAAATTAGGGCTTGTAAGGGTTACCGATCTGGGCGATCGCATGTGGGTTTCTGCAGATCCGAATCCAACCATCTCGGATCCCAAATGACACTATTTAAACAAATCTGCACTGGTAACTCGACACGGCTCAATCTTAGGCATTTGTTGCCGCTTATTTATTTACCTTAGACTTTGTATTATACCAGCATTCCATTGAAGACAACGCTATTTCAAGATAGCCTGATCTAGATGTCATTGATTAGTGACAAGGCACTATTGTATGCAAGCTTAGAGGTATCAGCTACTACATATGTGGCTAAGGCCGACTTCGGTGCAGTGCCCGAGCCGAGCGGGGTCTCGAGGGTTAGGAGTGTGGGGTAATATATCACCACTGCACCGTATCAGTTAGTTAGAATGGCATACATAGTTTCGGCCGCCCGCACACCGATTGGCAGTTTGCTGGGCGCATTGGCACCCCTCGGATATGTAGATCTTGGTGCCCACGCCGTTAAAGCAGCAATCGCACGCTCCGGCGTGGACCCGGCCAAAGTCGAGGAAATCTACTTCGGGCAGGTTTTGAGTGCTGGCGTGGGACAGGCGCCCGCAAGGCAGGTCAGCCGCAAAGCTCAGCTTCCCGACAGCACGATTGCCACGACTGTGAACAAAGTGTGCTCTTCTGGGCTGAAAAGTATCATGCTCGGTTCGCAGTCAATTCAGCTTAATTCAGCGAATTGCGTGGTTGCCGGAGGGGCGGAATCCATGACGAACACTCCTCATTACGTTCAATTGCGTAAAGGCGTGAAGTACGGCCCCACAACGTTGATTGATGGTGTGGAAATTGATGGCCTTACTGATGCGTACGACGGCAATGCCATGGGCCTTGCTGGCGAGGATTGTGCCTTGGAGCATAGTATTGCTCGAGAAAAGCAGGATGCGTTCGCTAGGGAGAGTTACCGCCGCGCAATTGCTGCTCAGCAAGCCGGGAAATTTAAGGAAATCGCCCCCATTGAAGTGCCATTGGGCCGTGGGAAAACCAAGGTGGTTGACAGCGATGAAGAAATTATGAAATTTGATAATTCCCGCGTTGATTCTGCGCGTCCTGCGTTTGCGAAGGATGGCACAATCACGGCAGTGAACGCCTCCAAACTGAACGATGGCGGGGCTGCAGTCGTTCTGGCCTCGGAGAAACTGGTTAAAGAACTCAATTTAAAGCCGTTGGCGAGGATCATCAGTTATACTGATGTTGAACTTGCCCCGATCAAGTTCCCGTCGGCTCCTGCTGCTGCAGTAAAGAAGCTGTTGTCGCTGCCGGCTTCGCAGAACATCACAATTGATGACATCGATGCGTTTGAGTTCAACGAGGCGTTCAGTGTTGTTGGTGTGGCGAACACGCAGCTGCTGAACCTCAATCCGGCGAAGGTTAACAAGTACGGCGGTGCAGTAGCTTTAGGCCATCCATTGGGATGCTCAGGAGCGCGTATTATAACTACGTTGACCTCGGTGTTGGCTCAGGAAGGTGGGAAGTATGGTTTGGCAGCGATCTGCAACGGTGGTGGTGGTGCATCTGCCATGCTCATTGAGAAGCTGTAAAGCCAATTCCACAATGCCAAAACGGTCATTTACTAAAACTATATAGATTCAATTGCTGCTAGTTATAACTATAATGCTAGTTATACTGGTACTGTGCTGTACCGGTTTACATTACTGTTTTCGGATCAGGGCAAGGGCATGGCCCAATTTCTGCGATGTTTTGCAACCAAAGCATACAGCGAGATTCTGCATGAGATGCGCACGCGCGCAGCTCAGCGTCCAGCATATAAAGGTCCTGCTCTCAAATTACCTAACTTTGCAACTCATCGTTGTTTACGGGAAAGATACAAGCCATTAAATAGGGGCGATCTTGTGCTGATCAACTTAGAGCCGTGCGTCGTTATTAAAACGCCCAATGCGCCAAACAGTGCTTATGTTGTGGTCAATCGGGTGGGACGCACGAAAGAGGTGTCATTGACCTCAATTGATGCACGGTTATTATCACTGATCCCTGAAAAAGTGTTTGCCAGTGCCAAACACAGCATTTACGCCGCGGAAGATGCGACAAGTGCACCGTTAAGTACAGTGGAAAACCCTCCTCGTGAGCAGGATGTAGCGCAACCAGTTACACGGGTTGTGAATGCTTGGCTTTATGATATTTGCTCACCTCCGCTCGGCACGTTGTATACGGACATTATGAAAAGATCACGGGAGACACTAGGATTGGGAGTCAAAGCCATTGCGCGGCTTCGGCACCAAACTAACCCTGTTGTTATGCCATTCTCGGCATTTGTAGACCAAACTTTAAACCTCCGCCCCGGCACCATGTCGGTTTTGGACTACTGTGCCGTAGCTTTATGTCTTGACCACCCGAATTTAAGGTACAGTCGACAGTTACGACTGTCTTATGCGGGAATAGATGCTGTGCAGTTGTTGCCGATTGAAACTGAAACGCGAATCCGAGCAGCCCTCACTTCGGGGGGGGCTCATGACGAGTTCATGCTGGATTATGCGCGACAGAACCTGCCCGAGGGCGAGTGTGAGGCCAGGGCCATTGAGTTAGTTCGCGCGAAGTTCCCTGAAAAGGGTTACATCAATCCTGCGGTTACTGCTGATCTGTTGCAGGATCAAAACAGGATTAAAAACCACAACTGGTTTCATTGGGCGCTCAATTCATCCCCTCCCAACTTTGAATTGGGGTCAGACCGCGTGCATTCGCTGCGTCAAGAGTTTAACGAACCGGTATATTGTATAGATGAGGCAGGCTCTCATGAAATCGATGATGGCATCTCGTTGGAGGAGCTGGACGAGAATAAAGTGCGGCTAGGTACCCACATCGCGAACCCGACGGCTTTTTTCAATGTTCCCCAAGCTCTCAATGCATTGCTGCCGGTATCCTCGAGCGTCTATCTTCATGACGAGGCACTCACGTTGCTACCCAAACAGTTCTCTGAACGGTTTAGCCTTACTGGTGGTGAGCCGCGGCCGGCACTCACGTTGTTTGTGGATTTAAACATGCACACTGGTGAGCTGACGAACGTTCAAATCAAGCCGTTGATGCTCACTAACGCCGTGGCTAAAGAGCCCCACATTGCTGCTAACGAATTGTCCTCTAAGTTTTTAAAGGTTGCTCGCGTGCTCTTACGCAAACGCATACAGAACGGGGCCATCACATTCATGGACTACTTGGCGCCCAATCTAAACCCAATCGAGCTGGCCGCGCGCAATGAGGGGAAGTTTGTCGTTACCGAGTATATGATTCTGGCTAATCACCTTGCCGCGGCTTACAGCGTCCAGCATCAAATCCCGCAACTTTTCCGGACCCAATCTTTGTTGTTGGGGTCGAAAAAGCTGCGAAAAAAGTTCGCGAATGAGGTTGCCGAGAAGAGCGGGCTTATGGATGCGATGTGGGCAACTACCATGCGACGCTCGCATGTATCAACCACGCCCGCACGCCATGATGGGATGGGCGTTGATGTTTCCGCGCGGTTCACATCACCACTTCGTCGTGTGGAAGATTTGTTGGCTCACCACCAGTTAGAGGCGCATTTGTTGGGCACTGAAATGCTTTCCAAACAGACCTTAGATGCCATTTGTGAGCAGCTACTGCTGTCCGAGAGTTTGATAAAGGAGCTGCAGCGCGCCGATGCAAAGTCCGTGAGTCTCCAGGCGCTGGCGCCGGGCACTTCGGCGCTGGGCGTGGTGCAGGCCATTGCACAGGACACGAAGGTGCGTTTGCCAGAGTTCGATTTGGATGCGATCCACATTGGCGATACCCCTTTGCAGCCATTCAGCGTCCATCAGTTTCGCGTGGAGAAGTCGTCGCCCGACGGAGGCTTCGCCACGGTGAAACTGCAAACATAGTGTATATAGTAACAAATTTATCATATTAGAATTCTTTTTGGCCATGTCATGGTAACGTATGCGTTTTTGGAGAAGAATATGATGTGCAACTTGGATTGTGGTAACACGCAATGGCGAATACTACTGTCACTGCGAGATTTGGTGCTTGTGGGGTCTAACAAGCTCGTTCAGAACTACTGCTATCGTCTATTTATTATGTATGTCTACTGCAATATCGGCTATGGTGCTACGGAAGCACATGGATATTTTGGTGCGTCGGTGTCACGTTCTGAGTCAGGTGACCCGAAAATAGATTGAGAGCATTATCGTATTGCGCACGTTTGCCTGTGGGCACACTCTTTATCAGCCCTTGCCCTTATATGCAGTGGAACCCGAGTTGCCGAAACGGTTCATCTGTTATAAACCTTCTCATCAACATGTTGTGGCTATACACGTGAATAACACACTGCCACTTCGCTGCTGCGCATTACAAACACGACTGAACCAGCGTTCGCGTGGTGGGGCGTACTTGAACGCCCTTGTCTGACAAATAAAACCACCAGGCTTTGCCTCGGGCCTAACCCCGGTGGAAAAAGCGTAAAAGGAGGCCTCCCTTCCATTTCAATATCATTTTTACCATCATTGAGCTTTCACCGGAGTACTGTTATAATGAACGGACGTATATGGATGTTCGTAGGCTTGGCGCTAACCTATAGCTTAGCGGTGTGGGTTCTCAGAACCTATATCAAACCCCGGTACTTTGACCCGTTACCAATTCATGTTAAGCGCAAAATTGTTTCTTTCTATCGTATTCTGCTGTGCGTTGATGTTGCGGTTACGATCATTATCGCCCGCTACTTTTACCTTGACGCATTGGTAGAAATTGCCGAAAATGTTTTCTCCGTCATGTTTAGCTCGCCTGCTGATAACATTACCAATTTAATTATGCGCGAGTGGGGCTGGCCAGCCGCAGAATCAATGGCACTTCTGCATTACGCACCGTATTGAGCTGAACAGCCTGGACCTGTTTGGTTGACCACCAGCAGTGATATTTTCGATACGCAACTGAACATCGGAAAATCTCTAACGCAAGTCCATGTTCCAAGCTAGCTCAGCATTGTTCATCCAAATCTACAGAATAAAACCATTTAAACCCTTATGCAATACATACTTCCCCCTCATCGAGATTTAGAATCGGGGTGCAAACAGAAACCATTTATATTTATGAAGCACGGGGTGTAGTTGAGGTGTTTGTACCTACGAATGTTACGTATAATGCTGACACGCCCTTAAGATATACCCGCAAGAAACTGTGCTGTCGTAATTAACAGTCGATTTATACGTGCGATGCGGGATACGCTGCGGCACGTGGGATTGCGCATGCACTTGAAGGTTCTTTGGCGGTTTTGTGTAATGTGCGTCGACCTTACCCTACGTAGCCCGTGCCCAGGGACACGGACCCTACGGAAGGCTTGTAACCGCCAACTCGCCACTCTGGTGCTCTTCGGCACAGGCAGCTAAGAGCGCCAGGGTTATCAAGCTCAACCTATGCCCTTTACTGAGAAGTGTGCCCAGCGCCCACTATGCCGCCGCCGAGCGCTGTAGCACGATGCGGACGCGTGGCCGGCATTAGTGAATCTTGATACTTTACCCAGAGTTCCCACCCATTTTGTCTTGATATTGATACATTTAAATCTAGTTTTTTATAAAATAAATCCGTATCTTTCATTTCTAAGCCAAAAATCCGTCAAGTATAACTTGTGGGGGTACAAACGCACGGGGACGGTAATGCTCATTAAGGGTAAGGGCTATTGGACCCATCGGGAAAGTGTAGAGAACCGCTGAAGCAATGGCCCCGAAACTGAAGATACTAGGACAAGGTGGACGGTGGCAAATTGCTCATACAGCATACGACGTAAAATCGGTACGAATGCTCATTAGTCTTACTCATCGCGTCGAAACTGGCTCGCCGCGTCCAAGTGGTTCGCGTCCGCGGTGGCGACCACGAGGATGTGGCCCGTACCCTAGGCATCCCCGAACAACTATTTAAAGGCTCCGCCCAGTCCCCAATCCCCCACCTGGCTCCCGCCCGGGACAGGCAACGCCAGGCATGCGAACTTCGATCATTGATGTCCAAGTTTTTGTACTCTGATTGCTGGAATGTCTCTTCGTTTCCAGCAGCATCCAGGATATATCCATCGATTATGCCAGGGACGGATGGTTATCACGGACCATCTTTAACCCCAGATTGCTGCAACGGAGCATGCATATCGAGAAACTGCGGTGAAAAACTGCGTCCAATTTTGTACCTTTAAATTCTGTAGCATTTGAACAGCTACCGGTCCGGCGGGCTGTCGACAATAGGTCGGTGAAGACCTCGTCGTTAAGCAGCCACCTTTTTTTATAAACACCTTATACGCTTTTTTTTGGTATAGTTCTATATCTTTTTTTTTTTCGTAAACACATACAAAGCACACAAACAAACCGATGCTGGCCTCCGCCCCATCGGCATTCTAAACCTCCTGCGAGGTGCGGCCCGAAACTGGTGTCCACAAATCGTATCGAACCGGAGACTCCTGCTTCAGCTGCAAGTATTCAGAATGGCGGTTAAACTAGTGTGAGTGCCGCCTTGGAATGGATAGATAACTAGAATTACGATGTATGTATTTCAAATTTATTAGTATATCGTTCGTATATGGCGGCAAATTCACAGTATGTTAAACATTCCCGATCAAGCAATATCCGCAAACTATGTCGCTTTATATGTGGCGATTAAAAGCAAGAGTGAGCCGTGATACTGGTATGTGCCCCTAACCCTGAGAGCTCATAACCCCAGCAAACGCTAAGCAGCTCTGCCAGTAAATCAGTTCTAGCAGCATTGAAAAGTCGCCCAATAAAGCAATATGAAGTTATTTGGTGGAGCCATTACCGCCACGATCCCCGAGTCGTTGCTAAATGCTGAAGATTTCCGGCCAATTCCCGATAATCAGGAAGTTTACGTCGGTGCTTTACAGGAGTACGACGTTGCGATCATTGTTGAGCTGTTAGAAGTCGCACCGCAAGCAAATTTGTCGGAAGCACTTAGTTACCATGCCCAGGAGGCCCACCGTATTTCAAGCACCCCGAGAACGGCCCGCAGCGACCCCCTAGAAGTTGTTTCCGAGAAACTGGGCCCCCACGAGTTTGCCGGCCGCATTGAGATCGTTAGGGCCCGCAACCAGTCTACATCGCTGGTTTTCGGCCTTATTAGGTTGGCGGAATACTCGGTTGATGTTCTGGTGACATGCACTTTATCCTTAGAAGGTGACAAAACCCCCGGAATGCAGGAATTGGATGCCCAGAAAACAGCCATGCTCGAACTAATTGAATCGTTTAAGGTCGTGGACCCGAAACTGTTTGCTACTGAGTCTCAAACGGTTCCTCAGGATGGTGCTGCACCAGCAGTCAACGTTTTTGAGTACTGCAAGGCAGTGGATGAGGGAAAGCCCGTAGAGGAAGTCGTGGAGGAGAAGCAGCAGTTGTAATTTAGTTAGCTGTGGGGTGCTGGTAACGACAGGACCATGGCACTATATTTTGAACAACTCATAATTGAGTTGCATATGTAGCTTTTAAGGTGTCAATTGGCATGGATAGCTCATAAGTTGTATATGGTTAAATATATATAAAAAAAACCTCCTGGGATCTGTAGAGATAAAACGGGGTGCTACGTACTGGGTATACTGGACAAACTATGAAATTCTTGGGATGAAGCAACTTATATTGTCATTGGGTTTAATGCTGAGGTGGGCTACTGGGTACTGGTAAACGATAGCTTTTGTAACTGAACTACGGCAACTCTGTAACTATATTATCTGTAGTAAACTACTGTAAATGCCGATATTTGACTGCCGATATTTGGCTGCCGATATTTGATAGCTTACTAGGGTGAGCCTGCAAGGTGAAACAGGGTAATCATAAGATAATCTACTGGGTACTCTACAAGGTAACTCCGCGGCAAACTACTGTATCTACCGCAACATATATATATTTAAAATTGCCGGTGTGACTCCCCGTTTATAAACGCAAACTGCCAGCCTGAATTATGTACTTATACTTTTACAGGGTACGGGAGTTGTTGAAAACACGAGGGTTTGGGCTAACCTTGATCTCATGCTCACCTTTCGCCGCGCAGTGCTGGTTGCCGGCTGCATCATGTCGCTGTTCCTGCTGTTCGGCGGGTCCAAGCAGAAGGACAGGCTGTTTTCGCTGGAAACGCGGCTCAAAGAAACCGAGCGCAACAGCGAAAACATCCTCCGCGACGTCCAGCAGACCGCTGAAGAACATAACTTAAAGCTGGAGAAACTCATCGAAAAGCTGGAAAAGGACAGTAAAATATTGGCGCATCAGGTGCAAGAAATGCGGCAGCTTCCGGATCCGTCGGCTACGGTGCTGGAACAGCTGAAATACAAGTACCCTTACGACTTAAAAGCACGGTTCCCCGCGTTTGTGTGGCAAACCTGGAAACACGACTTTCTCGATCCGAAATTAGAACCTGAAATCAAAGATCTGATGGAGAGCTGGCGCACTATAAACGTGGATTTCGTCCATGAGGTGGTTAATGACGAAACCGCCGAAAAGTTAGTGAGGTACCTGTATTTGCGGGTGCCGAAGGTCGTGGAAGCATATAAGGCAATGCCCGAACCTGTGTTGAAGGCCGATTTCTTTAGATACCTCATCTTGTTCGCTTACGGTGGTGTGTACTCGGATGCCGACACCGAGTTGCTGAAACCCACGCCGAATTGGCTGCCCTCGTGGCAAACTCCGACGGAAATTGGGCTGGTTGTGGGCATTGAAGCCGATCCGGACCGGCCTGATTGGTATAAATCGTATGCACGACGGATCCAGATGTGCCAATGGACGATCCAGGCGAAGCCAGGGCATCCGGTGTTGCGGAACATCATTGCGGCAATTACCGATAAAACCTTGGCGAGAAAGAAAGCCGGGACCTTAGAAGTCGGTAAAGAAGGTAAAGATCGCGGCGGGGACATCATGGAGTGGACAGGACCGAGCATTTGGACCGACACTTTGTTTGATTACTTCAACTCGCCAGCAGCTCATGTGGGCCACGAGGTGAACTGGCAAACTTTTACGGGGATGACGGATGCGAAGAAAGTCGGGGATGTGCTCATACTGCCAATAACGTCGTTCTCACCGGGGGTCGGTCACATGGGCTCAAAGTCAGTGAATGACCCATTGGCGTTTGTTAAGCACCATTTCAGCGGCAGCTGGAAACCGGAGTCCGAGAGGATGCATTAACCAATATAGATTCAATACAGCACCAATATAAGTAGATACAGACAATCAGCAGCAAGAGATACAGATTAAGCAATACAGAGATGCAGATTTAGCAATTGAGTACACAGATCAAGCAATACAGAGACACCGGGAAGCAATTGAGTTCACAGATTAAGCAATACAGAGGTACGGATCAAGCAATACAGAGGTACCGGTAAGCAATTAAGTAGACACAGAGGTAGATAGGGATACAGAACAAGCAATTGAGTAAACACAAGTAATCAACAGCAAGTACAGAGATACAGAACAAGCAATTGAGTTCACAGATTAAGCAATACAGAGGTACAGATCAAGCAATACAGAGGTACAGGTAAGCAATTAAGTAGACACAGGTAATCAAAGTACAGAGATACAGATTAAACAGTACAGATTAAGCAATACAGAAGTACATTAATTCAGTAGACACTGACGTACAGATTATAATAAGCAGATCAGGTATACATGCGTGCGGATCCATGCAGCTAGTACCACTCAGACATGTCCAAACTCCGTTAATTGGTAGCCAAAGCTCGACTAGCCTCAAGCATTGCAGAGATTCATGTTCATTCATTCGTGTGAATTCAGGCGACACTACTTAGAAGTGATCGCAACGCTACATACTTGCTGCTGAGTGAGATAGGGTTATATTGCTCTTACGTATTTGTAATGCAGAAGTTAGGCAGTGTGGGTGAGTGGTTTTAAACCGACGCCCTGCTAAGGCGTTGCCCTTTGGGCGCGCAGGTTCGAATCCTGCCGCTGTCGTTAATTTTTTTACATTAATTTTCCCCTTTATTATTGAATTTACGTCGCAATAATATTGTTTTAGTTATTTTTCCCACCGAATTTTGCTTGGCATTGTGCCGATGCCGTGGTGTTAAGTGCCGATGCCGTAGTGTTAAATAGTGCTATAACAATCTCAAATTTGAATTGATCTGGGCGCTGTTTAGGGCCCATTCCACTTGCAGTAAGCAATTCGCGGCTATTCACTGGCATCAGCGCTCTAGCTTACCGATCAATGCAGCTCGTGTCGGCCACGGCGGCTGGACCTTTTGCCGCGGTTGTGGCGGCCGAGGCGTACGGAAGCAGCCTGGTTACTGCGCATGATGACGGCAACATTGTGTTGCGGAATTATGGCGGCGAGCCCGCGCTGGTATGGCTGAACCCCGGCCGGCGAATAACGGCGCTGGCCGTGTTTGATGCGGCAGTTTTAGCGGCATTTTCCGACGGCACTGCCCGCCAATTCTCCCTGGATTCGGGCTTACTTTTAAGCGAGCACGTTTTCGGGCAAGTGAACCACTTCACGGTGTTCGAACATATTGTGATTGGCTACGCTACGGCATCCACGCAATTGGTGGTGCTAAACCGGCCGGGGCTCGACTTGGTGCAGGAAATTGCTGCCCCGACGTTTGTAGTTGCTGTGTTAGATATGCATGGCGTGTTAGTTGTATGTAGTTCCGGGGTCTACCGGCTAAGCACATCGCTCGAACTCGTTTTCCATACCGAAGTTGTGCTCGCCGCTGCCCCGCACGGCCGCAATCGCTTGGCTTTATTGAGCCACGACCGCTGGCGGTTGGTAGATTTGCCTACTAATGAATCTGACATCGGTGGTGAAGAATTCAGTATTGATGCACCAGTAGGCACGGCCCTCATTTCAGTGGTTCATGCCGGGGTGGGCACAATTGTTCAGTGTACCCAAGGAGTGTATGTTTTGTTGCATGAAAACAATATACAGGTCATAAACGGACCTAAAAATGCGCAGATTTTGACGGTGCATGGCGTGGTGGGTGACACTTCCGTTTACGAGTTTGCCATTGAGAAGAATGAGCTAACATTTCGCGAGCGGAAGTTGCAAAATGGGGTCGTGGCTACCAAAAGGTACTTGCTCGGAGTTTCTGAGTCTTGTGTGACTGCTGTTCATGGTGATTATGTGGGCACTGAGGCCGGGGAAGTCAACAGGGTGCCGGCGCTTCCCGAGCCGGTTTTGTTGCTAACAAATAAGGCGTTTGGCCAGCACTACTATGTGGATCTTCCCCTTGAATCGGCTAATGTTCTACACGAGCACAACACTGTTTTGCACGATGCCCGCACCACGCAGGTGGTCAACACCTCAGCAAACCAAAACGACAACTGGATTGGTTTGTGGACGCAAGAGCTAAACGGCTGTGTATGCCTCCAACCGCGCGATGCTAGCATGCCGCACGTGGCTGCCTTACTTGTGTTCGGTGAATTACTCAGTTTAGAAGATGCCGTGGCGCTTATTGCTCCGGAAAACTTACTTGGCATTGCCATTTTAGAGGATCTTGCCGTGAATGCGTGTGAAACGCAGAGTCCCTTGCTTCCTGTGGTGGCCCAAATGCTACGAAAACTTTGGGGCGCGCACCGCCAGCTACAATTGTTGGCAGTTGCCGCACCCCGGTCCTTACGCGTGCTCGCGGCACTGGCACCATTCGGCTACGTCGATGTAACACGTTTGCAAACGATGCTGGCATCATTGGCTCACTCAAAGCTGCCCACGAACTGCGAGGCTGCGTTATGGGTGTTCCAGTTTGTCCCCAGCGTGGCTGAAGCTGAGCCGATTCCGTTTGCGGCCACTTCCAGCCTTTCTGAGCCAGCAATTACGCGGTTCGCCCAAACTTTGGCCGTGCGTAGCGAGGGTAAATTGCTGAAGGATGCGGAATCCGTGCTCACGGCTAGCCATGCCTCCACAACTCACCCGTCAACTAATGTTGAGGAAGTACAGGCAATCAAGGTGCTGCATATAGCCACGAGTGCGGATTTCCCTCCCGAAAATGCGTTGGCCTTGCTTGTGCGCGCGGTGCTTCCCAGCATTCGCCGGCGGATCCCGCATGCCAAATCGATCTTAACCAAACTACTGTCGCTTAACCGCGTGCAGTATCATAAGGGACGGCAAAAACTGTTGATAGCGACCCCGCACGGCGAGCATGCGGGGTTTGTTTTGGATGTGGCGAGTGCCGACCAGCAGGTGCTGCAGAAGGGTGAGCATGGCGACACGCAGCTCGTGTTCAGCGCGGATGGCCGCAGCGTTTTGGCCGCCGTCGGCAGCCACCGGTACCGATGGAACCTCGTGCGCACGTTTTCCGTGTTTAGGAGCGACATTGTCGAGCCCACGGAGATTGAATAGCTACACATACCTCATATGAACGTTTTCCGAAACTAAGGATACTGGAATGCATCATCTATTGCAGTCCGTGTCAGTGTAAATACCGGTCAAGCTGTAAGTGACTGCCCTGTAAATCCTATCAACGCGCTCATATGCACGTCCGACACCAGGAGTTGGGTCGCTCATTACCGCAAACTGTCAGAACCTGCTTCCAGGTTCAGTTTGAAGCCCTCAAAAGGCAAACTGCCGCGTCACAGGCTTTAGGGGCGTTTGGAGCTCATTCAAAGGCGTATTCAATTTGCATGCGGCTGCATGTATATACTTATCTAATGAGGAATAGTTACTTCTAGTTATCGTGCTGTTCTAGATATCAACATGTTGTGTGCATTTGTGCAGTATGTGGGTAATGTATACCACCATACTGATTGCCCCAATTAGTCCCCGTGCACCCCTGCCCTACTACTTGTTCTGACCCTACACGTGGGTAACAGGGTCGGGGTGCATGCGGCTCTAAACGTGGCTTCTGAGTGAGCATAGTGGCAGCGTGTGTATGTATGTGGCGGTAAGCAGCATATTAAGCCTTAATACATGTAAATGCAACGTATAACTTACTTTATATACCGTAGAAACCTGTAATGCTTTTCACTGATTGACGCATTCATTTAGCGTCCCCCATTGAGGTTGGGGTACATGCTCATCGGCTGGTACGCGTATGCGTTTGCCGCCGAGCCGTTCATGGTCTGTGCGGTGGCCACGTACGTTCCCCTCCTGCTCGAAGGTCTTGCTCGTGACAATGCCGTGCTTTTTAACGACCACCGCTCGCCCTGCCGCGTCTCCAGCGACCTCCCCGGTTTGCTGCCCGGCCCGATCCCCCCGCCGAAATGCGTTGTTAAACTCGGTTTTATGTGGATCGACACGGCCAGTTTGCCATTGTACACGTTTGCAGTGAGTGTGGCCGTTCAAACTGTGCTTTTCGTGTCGATAAGTGGCGTTGCCGACCACGGGCACCGCCGCAAACAACTGCTCATTGGCTTCGCTGTGGTTGGCGCAATTGCCACAATTGCTCTCGCGTGTGCCGGTAGTGTGCACTACTACGCTGCAGCAGCTTTGGCAGTGGTGGCAAATGCGAGTTTCGGGGCAGTTACCGTGTGTGGCAATGCATACCTACCGAATTTGGTGGCTGCAGAGTGTCGCCGACTGGCTAATTTACGCCGGACTGCTGCAGACAGGTTCAGTAATGCGTTCACCATTGATCAGCAGCACATTGAGGCCGCACGCGTCGGGGCACGTATTTCCGGCCGTGGTGCAGCTACAGGCTATTCTTCAGCTTTATTTGTGCAGCTCGTGACCATGGCAATGCTAATGCAAGCCAATTCGAATGCTGAGAAAGCCGCTGCCCGATTACGGTTGGTTATAATGCTAATTGGGTGGTGGTGGCTGGTGGGCCAGCTTCTGGTGTGGTGGTTCTTACCGAACGATGCAGTGGAGTATGCCAATGAGGTGCCGGCATCGTATACTGATGAATACAGTGATTCAGAGGAGGACATACCGCGACTGCCGCCCCCGACCTCGCCATACCACGGTGAACCGTTGCGAACGTCACGAACGTCACCACAGCAAACGTCACCACAGCGAACTTCACCACAGCGAACTTCACCACAGCGACCGTCACCACAGCGACCGTCACCATTCCAGAGTACTATTTCATCATCACGGGGCTCACCACGAGGCCGGACAGTCTCGCCATCCCGCGGGAATATGCACCGCTTACACAATGCAACGTCTTTCCGATCATTTCATTCACGCCCCGGAGAATCAATTCGCAGTATATACAGCGATCCGGGCCCCGGATTGCTGCAGGACATTTGGAGCGGGTGGGTCGGACTGTACTCGACGATTAGGTACGCTGGACAGTTACAGGACATCACCACGTTTCTGGCAGGCTGGTTCCTGCTCAGCGATGCAGTCACAACCATTAACTCGACGGCAGTTTTGTTTGCACGCACGAACTTAAGCATGGCGACCCCGGCATTAGCGTTAATCGGGTTGATAACTGTGGTGTGCGCCATTGCAGGTTCCCTGGTGTTTGCGCGGCAGGCTAATCAAGCACGGTCCTTAGTGTTGATTGCATTGTTAGGAGCATTGATTCCGGCATACGGCGTGCTCGGATTCTTCCAGCCGTACGTGGGGCTGAAACACCAGTGGGAACTGTTTGTGTTGGCGGCATGGTACGGCTTTGCTTTGGGAGCTTTGAATGCGGTTACACGGTCGATGTACGCTTTACTCATTCCTAAGGGGCACGAGGTGATGTTTTTCGCCTTGTATGCTGTAACTGATAAAGGCTCGTCGATTTTAGGACCAACAGTTACGGGGTTAATAACTGACCGCACGCATAATATCCGGTACACTTTCTACTTTTTGTTGGGCATGATGCTGCTGGCGGCGTTCGTGTTCACGAAGGTGGATTATGAACGGGGGCAGAGCGAGGCCGATCCCGGTGAGGAGTAGTGCCATTCATATGTAATGGCATTCAAATGCCATCAAATGCATCTCAATGGCGCAAAGGAACCAGTAAGTTCATATGTAAATTATATTGATAGATAAAATTAATCCCCGCAATTCAAATCGGACCATCGTGCCATTGCAAAGAAATGGTTACGTATTGGACTGCGTATAGGACTGCGTACTGCATACAACAATACCATCGTTTTCGATCTTTGTTAGTTAGCCGCGCTGACAAGCCCAGCCTTTCACATTGGCGCAAATCGTGCGCACATCACATCACATGCACATTGCACAATGCACATCGTAGCAAGCTAGGTGTTGTCCCATTGAGTGCAAAGTGGGGAACCTCTACGGCATGTATTCTCAGTGCCATTGCCGGCTTGAAGTGGGCAGTATCAAATACCTACAACTGTTCGGCCTGAGGGCCTGAGGTCGGTACCTATAACTGCATGTCTGAGGTCAGTACCTGCTTGGTCTGAGGTCAGTACCTGCTTGGTCTGAGGTCAGTACCTGCTTGGTCTGAGGTCAGTACCTGCTTGGTCTGAGGTCAGTACCTGCTTGGTCTGAGGTCAGTACCTGCTTGGTCTGAGGTCAGTACATGCTTAGTCTGAGGTCAGTACCTATAACTGCATGGCCCTCGGGATGAACGTGACCTAGCGGTCCCGTTCATAGTGGCCCCCTACTTCTGCTCCTTCGGAATAAACGGCACCGCCTGGTCCACCTGGAACCGCACCTCTTCCTCCTGAACCGGCTCAGGAGAGTTGTCAAGACCAGCAGGAGTACGCTCCTGCGAGGCCAAGATCCACGGCTGCCAGTTCCCCCTCACCCGTATCTTCGAGCCAATGACCTCGATGTTCGGGACGTAGTAACAGGCTTGGGCAACGACTTCCGGGTTCTGCGTGTGCACTTTAACGCGGTTAAACTCGGCAATCACCGCAATGGGCACCAGGCCCTCGTCGTTCATGTTTCTGCGCAGGTACATGTCCTTGCACAGGTTCTCGACACTGAAATAGTACCCGATCTGTTTGACCAGCAGCGATAATAGCACGGGGTCGGGCGCCATCGGATTCTGCATTTGCATCATCGGGACCATTGGGTACGGCATTTGCGGTATCACCGGCATGCCGCCCATCCCCGGTACCATCCCGGGCATCACGGGCTGGTTCGGGCTCATTATCATGCCCGTCGAGGTCGGTATGTACCCGGGGAAGTACTGGTTCTGCGGTCCCATGCGCACATCGCGCTTGCGGCTGCCCGAGGGGGGCCGCGGGTACGACCCACTACGATGCAAATGGCTCTGTCTGGCTACTTTTTCCGACTTTTCTTCATTGAGGGCCGCAGAAACCGCACTTGCCGGCTCCTCGCGGCTTCCGGCGTCTTCGCGCGCCCGCGACTGCGTCCGCTGGTGCCCAGCACTGCGGTGGATGTCCCGGCGCTTGTCGTGGCTGCCATTACTCGCCACATTTAATGAACTGCTGCTGCTCGCGGCACTGCTACCGGAGCTGCCGTTGCTGCCGTGGTTCGTTGGCTGGTTGCCCGTGTTATTATTGTTGTTGGTCGTGCGGCGGCGTTGATTGGGGCCCGAACTCTGCCGCTTCGTCTGCCGCGACCGCGAGCCCGAGCCCGAGCCCGAGCCGCTGCCGCTGTGACTGCCACTGCCGCCACTGCCACTGCCGCCACTGCCATTCTGATGCTGGCTAACCGACGGTAAGGGCGTGAACGGCAAGGGAACCCACACTTCTTTGCCCGTCGTTGCCCGTTTCGGCGTGCTCAGCTCGCGCGCTGGTTTCGACGCCGCAGTGGCGGAAGAACTGCGTTTCTGCTGCTGCTGCACGTTGTCCACTGCAGCCTGATCGATTTGGGGCGCCTTCCAGGGCGTCTGCTGCGGAAGCGGGGCCGGTGCGAGCTTCGGCACGCGCGATTTCGCGCCCGGGGCGGGAGTGTCCGCTCCGGAGGAACCCGCGTGGCTCGCAGGAATTGACGGCGGTAAATTGCTCGGGTTGACGGAGGCGGGCGTGCCGCTGGCGGGCGCGGCGGCCGGCGCCGCGGAGGTCTCTAAACTAGGCATGACCTTTTTGGTGGTAATGGGCGAATCTGGGGGAGAATTAGCCGGTAATGCGATGTTTCGGGGGCGAATATTAAACAAAAAAAATGCCCCAACCAGCGTGCTAATTTAATTTTTTGGGCCGCTGAAAAAGTCTAAAAGTGGCGGTATTCAGTGGCGAAGGCAGCGACGGGGGAAAGCCGTGAATTAGCCAGGCAAATAATATCTGCTACGAGAAATAGATGCGATTTGAAGGTCCTCTCCTGTGTCCAATTGCCGCCAAAAGGTGGGCCGGCTCGAGTGTTGGTTGGGGGGGCGCTGAAAAAAATGGCGTTAGGAAGGTGCGTTATGCGTGCCGGAGGCCGAACCACACTGCTCCCTAAGTTTACCTAATAATGAATTTTCTTGGTGACACTGTCTCACCCTGAGAGTCACCCTAACCCGGGGCGGGTGGGCCATAGCAGGTTCGTCTTGTCCGTTCATCGGCTAAATGTGGTGCAGATTAATACAAGCTGGAGGTTACAAATTTATGGCGTTTATTTATTTATATATATATTTTTTTGAGCGGTTTTATATTTAATAAGCTTAATAAAGCACGGTATTCAGGGAAGGCCCAGAGGCGGGGTTGGGAGTGGCGGCTCGGCAGCTCGTGAACTGGGGCAGGTGTGCCCGTTTGGGCACTCACATGTCATGTGCCGGGTGCCTAAAGTACGGGCCACTCGTTTGATTTGCTGCTTTTAAAGATGCCGATATGCATGCATATAATAGCATCTATGATTTAACCACCGGCTATTTTTCAGCTGGCGTCAAATGCATGCTTAAAATCACCATTTAGCCTGTGTCCAGCGCCGTCCAGCACTCGCTGTTCCCACTCGTTATCACTAAATCCCTCTAAACGTTATTATTTCTACGTATTTAACCCACTTGTCTATACTCACTAGCCGTTACTCACTAGCCGTTACTCACTAGCCGTTACTCACTAGCTACCCACGCTGCCCAGTACCCACGCTGCCCAGTACCCACGCTGCCCAGTACCCACGCTGCCCAGTACGCTGCCCAGTACCCACGCTGCCCAGTACCCACGCTGCCCAGTACCTAGCTAACCCATGCAGCTAAAATCGACCCCGACCCACTGGGCTTTGGGGCTTCGACCCCGAACCTATTACCACCGCCATAATGAGACTCACCCCGGCTGTGCAGGCCACAAGACGCAAGCTGCGGCCGGCCCCCAAAATAGAAATACTGCCTCCGCTGCCCTTATACCGCCGGTTACTGCGGGCACATCGTTTGCTCCCGCCCGAGCAACGCATATTGGGCGATTTGTACGTGAAAAGCGAGTTTCGGCAGCACCGCAACGTTGACAACCCTGTCCAAATCATTGGGTTTCTTTCCCAATGGCAGAAATATTTAGAGGCCGTTCTGGGCGACAGGTGGCAGCACGAGGCCCTCGATGTTGCAACAATTGAGCGGATGGAACCGGATAAAGTCGTGCAGCTTTACGAATTGATGGTAGCTGCCCAAAGGGGTAAGAGCGAGTACAATGCCATTCCCGATTTGGAAGGGGTTGATCCTGACCCGAGGCTGCTTAAAAGGCATAAATAGCACATAACCTAGCATATTTAGCTCAATTCCAGCACTGTCCCAGGACTGTCACTACTATTTTAGTACTATCACCATACATATCACTGCACATCCTTACATCCTATCACTGTTCCGATTCATCCTGGTCCCAATGCTGTTCCAGCTATCTCGGCACACATGCATATAATTCACTGAGTGTGCATATAATTCACTGAGTGTGTATATAATTCACTGAGCGTGTATATAATTCACTGAGTATGCCATGCCAGGTACTTGGCCTGCAACGGCTGGATACTAAACTCGCCGATGTAGATATGAAATTCAATAATTACGGTGCCACATCCAATATGCTACGTTTCACTGGCAACGGCGGCTAGTGATGTTTGCGCTGTTGATGTATGTTAATTAGCTTGTCAGCCAGCTGTGTTACAGTGCCTCAGTCTTGTCATCCACATAATGACGATGCTCTCAATGCAAAGAGACACTCAATTGTGAGGTTTGCAGTCGGTTGCGTGCGGCTCCTCCCACCCAATTGGATCCCAACTGGTGCTTGGCCCACTGGCGCCCGTTTTAGGAGATACACACTTAGTGCTGTTCAAAGACATTCAGTCTGCACTCGGTGGCAAGGTTGTAGGTCATCTCCCATTGAGGGTGGTGCACTAGCCACTAACGGTCACGATATTCGTGACTTTACGGTGTTTTATAACGCTACCATCCTTTCGTGGTTCGCCAAATCATGTTCCATGCAGAATGGTTAAGGCATATAGCCTGGACATACCCGTCCCAAAGATAGTAGGGACGCTGGCCGAACAATGGACGTCGAAATGGTCTAAGAGCCATCAAGGCACTAGCCCGACACTACATCCCGACACTGTATTCAAATCTCAGCACTATACTACTAATCTATATCACTACATATTCCTTTCATTAGCGATCTAAGATGTGTATGCACCGTTGATATCAGGGTAAGGGAGAGTATTTTTCAATCTCATGGCAGTGTATGGCGGGCTCCGCTCCGCACGCTGGCTGCGCTCGTTCCAGCAGGCCCCCATGGTCACCGCTTTTCGTAATTTAGAGAGCGGCCAGGTTCTGTACACGCAGACGCTGCACCCGCAGCAGTTCTACATCGACCAGCAGTTCAAGTGGCCGAACTGGCAGAACAAGAAACCCACGCCGCGCAAAGACTTGTGGCGGCCGCTGGCCGTTGCTGAAATGCCAACGTGGAGTAGTGCCTTCCAGCTCTATAAGGACCTCGTGCATTTACGGGATATGCGGGATATGCACCTCCGGCAGCAGGCCAATGCCTGGCGGCGAAAATCTCAGGAGGGGAACATCTGGTTTGCGAACCAGTTTCGTCCAACTTACACTTTTGAGGCCGTGGCTGATTTGATCAGCGCTTTAGAGAATAACTCTGGGGCCAATGCTGCAGTCGTACATTGGGATGCGTATTACCGTAAGGGAGACGACAAACATTGGGAACAACTGGCCAATGTGGAGCACCGCGAGCTCCCTAAACACAATCCGCGTGAGCAGTTTGTTGTGCTGAATGCGATCAGGCAATCGGCACTACAGCGTGCGCACGATCGCGGGGCGGTGGAGGCCGATTTGGAAGCTGAGAAAGTTGAGCAATTGCAGCTTGAAGAACTGGTGGAGCACCGCAAAACGGTGCTGGAAGCACGCGCTCAAGCACGCTCGGCATTGCTGGAAAAACGGCCTGATTTGGCCCAACTCGCCCAACGGGGTGAGGCCGTGCGGTCAGCTGCTGCCGCTGTGCGTGAAGCTAAGCTGGCGTTCGATCCGTACACTCCTCGAGGCCAGCGTGGGGCAGCCAAGCAGCCTATCAGGTTGCGGGAGAAGACGTTGCGGCAGGTTAAGCGGCAGTTCCGGGAACTGAAACAGAGGATTGCTGGACGTACAAGGAAACGGCGGGTGCCGCAGCCTCGCGCGCGCATGCGTTTGTAATGTACATAGCAGATATACGTTTATCACATATACTAGGCTCGCTTCTAGCTGCCAAGTGGCATGTCATATCATCATCTATAGCTACAGGTAGCAGATATACGTTTATCGCATATACTAGGCTCGCTTCTAGCTGCCAAGTGGCATGGCTGTCAATCATCTATAGCTACAGGTAGCAGATATACGTTTATCACATATACTAGGCTCGCTTCTAGCTGTCGACTGGCATGTCATATCATCATCTATAGCTACAGGTAGCAGATATACGTTTATCACATATACTAGGCTCGCTTCTAGCTGTCGACTGGCATGTCATATCATCATCTATAGCTACAGGTAGCAGATATACGTTTATCACATATACTAGGCTCGCTTCTAGCTGTCGACTGGCATGTCATATCATCATCTATAGCTACAGGTAGCAGATATATGTTTATCGCATATACTAGGCTCGCTTCTAGCTGCCAAGTGGCATGTCATATCATCATCTATAGCTACAGGTAGCAGATATACGTTTATCGCATATACTAGGCTCGCTTTTAGCTGTCGACTGGCATGGCTGTCAGTCATCTATAGCTACGTGTAGCAGATACGTTTATCGCATATACTAGGCTCGCTTTTAGCTGTCGACTGGCATGTCATATCATCATCTATAGCTACAGGTAGCAGATATATGTTTATCGCATATACTAGGCTCGCTTCTAGCTGCCAAGTGGCATGTCATATCATCATCTATAGCTACAGGTAGCAGATATACGTTTATCGCATATACTAGGCTCGCTTTTAGCTGTCGACTGGCATGACTGTCAGTCATCTATAGCTACGTTTAGAAGATATAACATGAGTACGTTTGCAGTAACTAAGAATGGCTACCGAACTAATTACTAGCTGTCAATTGGCTTAACTGTAAGCCATCTACTGTGTAGATCATCTATTGGCATGTATACGGTATCTATCTGACCATGTCTAACTGCGAACTGTTATCTGGTAATCTGTATGACAATAGGCACCTACTCATGTGTGTGGTGACTGTTCATGTATATGGAATGTTACGTAGTTGTTGGAACTGTAGGCTATCCGATGACCGTGGATGGCATATAAGGCGTGTTTGCGTGTTGACATCTGTGGGCATCAACTGGACTACGTGCATGGGCTGTCAGAAGGCTCACCATACTGCGGTAAGCTAGCTAAGGGCTATGTTAGTGACAGCTGGGCCATCTAGTAGCATCTAGGCCGTCTAAGTGACAACCATCTAAGTAATATAATAAGTAATATGATCTAAGTAATATGGAAGTTTGCGGTGGGCATTTATTCGCCACCGTAGCCGGTGGCGATGGTGGCGATGGTGGCGATGGTGGCGGGAGGGTAAATAAATGCTAATGATATATAATCTTGGGACACAATAAATAAAAGGATGCTATGATGCTCACACGTTCGGGTGCTTCAGCCGCATATGCCGCGACAATGCGTCGTGCCGGCTAAAAGTCTTCGACTTCTCACCGCACACATCGCAATTGTACGTCTTGCGCACGGGAGCATGTAACGTGTCCTGATGCCGGGCCAAATCGTACGGCCGCGTGAAAGAACGGTTGCACCGCGTGCCATCCGGGTAAAGCTTGTCGCAAACATGCACGGTTTGTGGTACCGGCTCGGTCTTAACCTTGCGACTAGTAAGCTTCTTCCGTTTCGGCACGTCCCTGTGCACTTCAACTGGTTTCGTTTGCGGTTCGTCAACGACGGGGGGAGAAGCGCTGCTTGAAGGTTCCCCACCAATGGTCTCCACAGGAGGAGTCAGTTCTTTCAACACTTCTTTCAACGGTTCCTGTGGTTTCACTTTGGACACTTTAACCGGTTCCTTCATCCGCAATGCAGATGCTTCCGTGGACAGCGGCGTGCGTGGTGATAATGATAACGGCGTGAGCTGCTGGTTCGTTATAAGCGGGTACAATTCATCGAATTCAACATCGAGGTTTAAATCCGTGACGTCCAGTCCTAAATCGGCAGGTAACTGCTCAGGCTGGCTAGGAAACTGTTCAAGCTGGCTAGGAAACTGTTCAGGCTGGCTAGGAAACTGTTCAGGCTGGCTAGGAAACTGTTCAAGCTGGCTAGGAAACTGCTCAGGCTGGCTAGACAACTGCTCAAGCTGGCTAGGAAACTGTTCAAGCTGGCTAGACAACTGCTCAGGCTGGCTGGGAAACTGCTCAAGCTGGCTAGACAACTGCTCAGGCTGGCTCGACTGAACCGTTTGCGGCTCGCGGAGCTCGAATGTCGGCAACATTTGCTCAGAAGATATCTGTTCCGGTGACAATTGCAGCCTGCTCGGGTTCACGAACTTCAGGGGAGCCTCGCTCTTGGATGAAAGTGGATCATGCGTCATTAAATGCTGGCAGTACTGCCTGAAATGCTTATCAGGTGTTTGATAATCACCAGGAAAATCCAAAAACCACCGCCGTCGCTGCATATCCGCGGTGAAATCGCCGAGCATTGTGGAATCGTGCGTGGTCGGGGGCGGCAGCAACTCGGCATCGGCAAAATCCAGGTCAAACTCGTTGCCGTCCATCTCGTCGTCGCTATCATTCTGGTCATCGCTTAAACCCCAGTTTATCGAGTCGTCCGCCATCGCGTATGGCTGCTGCTGCTGTGTTTCCTCGGGTGGTATGTACATGCCGGCCACCGGCATGGCGAGCGGGTTCACGGGGGCAATTTCTTTAGAATTTGCACAGGTCGGCATTGCCGATAAAGAATCGAGGTTGAGCTCGCCAAGAAGGGCCAAATGTTGCGCGTTTTGCTGGGTTGCTGGGTTGAAGTTCGCCATCGGAATATTAAGGGGGGTTAATTTGCAATTTCTCAAGGTGTTCCAAATGCAGGTCAATCAAATCTTATTTTCCGAAGGTGTGGGACACAAAGTTTGGCTTTCAGGGGTGGGTATTCTGTGGCTAAAGTGGTTTGTGGCTAAAGTGGTTTGCGTACCGCTCGCCAGCATATATACGCCACCACCTGCGGTTGTATTCCCAACTGCGGTGACTAACTGCACATGACATTCCAAGCCACCCGCGGTGGTCTGATCACGTGTAAAGAGTCTATATGTATCCATCATGTTCCAGGTGGGCCTTAACGCTGTTCACATGGTGCATTTCAGGTTAGGGGTTCATGCTGTCACCGGCTTGGCCCTCAGCGTTTCTGACTAAATGTTACATGATACCTATGCTATGCTTGAACATATAAGCGTAACCTGTCCCCGGACGCGGCGGCTCTTATGGACCACAAGTTGCGTTTCTGCACCCTGACACACATTGCGAGATTTGCAGGGTTGCATATGGCCGGTTTGCCCGGTCCTAGCAATTGCGGTGCAACAAGGTATGATTGCGCATAAATACCATCACATTTGGTCAATTCAGTCCCCGATCGTCATGTTATAAAATGTACGAACTTCTTCACGTTCGTTATGGTACGTTTTTTTTTTTGTTTTGTTTTGTTTTGTTTTGTTTTTTTTGATGTGACACTGTGCTATTTTTAGAATCGCAACCCCTTAAAATGTGAATTCGCGCATTAACCCCTGCACCACGGGGGTGCAGCATGTCACGTGTGTCTCGGATATATCGGATATAGCTATTCCCTATATGTGGGGAGAAAACTTTAGGACTTAAATTGCTGTTGCAATACACATAGGGGCAATTGTACGACAGCAATACGCTGTCTCACTGCTGCGATAACGGGATGTCACACGTGCCACCCGGCCGTACGCGTACATAACCATATATAGCTGCTGATAATTGCTAATTGTAGCGTATAATTCTTACCGCCTTGTACCGCCTTGTACTGCCCGCCTTGTACCAGCTGGCTTATAGCTTGTACTCGCCTAACCAATACGTATTGACCTTATTCAGTTTAGTCTATGCTTTATTTATCATCCGCTCAACCTCTAGTTAATTCTACGGGTTCTTACCAATTGTTGCTGGCCAATGCAATATGAGTATTTTCGTAGTGCCTCATCCAGGATGCTTTCAACCTTTTGCGCTCCTAAACAAGCAACAATTACGAGAACTCGCGAGTCCCTGGTATTCAGTTTGTGTAGTTTGTGACTTAAAGGGGGCTACACGTACACGCATACCATGGCGTATTGCAAGAGACATGCGAAAGGGTGCCTCGTGCGGTACCGGCCAATTCCTTGTGCTCCTGTAAGTTATGTATTTAGCAACGGTAAATGCTATGGGTGCCTCGTGCGGTACCGGCCAATTCCTTGTGCTCCTGTAAGTTATGTATTTAGCAACGGTAAATGCTATGGGTGCCTCGTGCGGTACCGGCCAATTCCTTGTGCTCCTGTAAGTTATGTATTTAGCAACGGTAAATGCTATGGGTGCCTCGTGCGGTACCGGCCAATTCCTTGTGCTCCTGTAAGTTATGTATTTAGTAACGGTAAATGCTACGGGTGCCTCGTGCGGTACTGGCCAATTCCATCTTGTACTGGCCAATTATCTGTCTTGTACTGGCCAATTCTTTGTACCGACCAATTCTATGTACCGACCAATTCTATGTACCGACCAATTCCTTGTGCTCCTGTAAGTTATGTATTCTATTTAACAACGGTAAATGCTATGGGTGCCTCGAGCGGTACCGGCCAATTCCTTGTGCTCCTGTATTTTAAGTATTTAACAACGGTAAATGCTATGGGTGCCTCGAGCGGTACCGACCAATTCCTTGTGCTCCTGTAAGTTATGTATTTAACAACGGTATATGCTATGGGTGCCTCGTGCGGTACCGGCCAATTCCTTGTGCTCCTGTAAGTTATGTATTTAACAACGGTATATGCTATGGGTGCCTCGTGCGGTACCGGCCAATTCCTTGTGCTCCTGTAAGTTATGTATTTAACAACGGTATATGCTATGGGTGCCTCGTGCGGTACTGGCCAATTCCATCTTGTACTGGCCAATTATCTGTCTTGTACTGGCCAATTCTTTGTACCGACCAATTCTATGTACCGACCAATTCCTTGTACCGACCAATTCCTTGTGCTCCTGTAAGTTATGTATTTAACAACGGTAAATGCTACCTGTATTACAAAGTGTGCGATTGTAGTTCATTACACATATGCAGAATTAGTATATATGTAGGTGGCATAATAAATATAGCGCGCGATGCTTAAACACCGAAACCATAAAGGGTGCGGCCGTTACGCTTGAGGGCGTAAACGATGTCGAGAGGCGTGACGGTCTTACGCCTGGCGTAGTCGGTGTAGTTGGCAGCGTGGCGAACAACAACCTCAAGGAACTGCTTGATGACCTCGCGGATGTTGTCGTAGACGTACGAGGAGATACGCTTGACACCGCCACGACGAGCTAAACGGCGGATGGCCGGCTTCGTGATGCCGAGCACGGTGGCACGCGTGAACTTGCGGTGACGTTTAGCACCGAATCCGCCCTTGCCGAGGCCCTTGCCACCGGTGCCGATGGCGACGAATGATGATTTACCAGAAGTACCTTTACCAGCGGACATATTGACTGTTTAGGGGTGTGAGTTGCTGTGTAGTAGCTGAGCTGAATGGTGCGCGTGTGGGCCTTTATATACACTAGGGTCTGAAAGACGTAGCGAGGTTAGGTAGCTATGAAATCACTGATCGAGTGTTAAATCACTGATTCTTATGTAAGCAGCTATGTTTGTGGAATGGTGCAGCGGGGGCCCTATGGGCTGCCGCCCTGCGGCCTTATTCGGAGGTTAATTGGCGCGTGAAAATTCGAAATTAACCGTTTTTTCAGAATGAGTTCGGGAATATTTAACTAATCGCCATTGTGCGTCTATTTACCGCTACGTATTTCTTTGAACTGCACTTGATCTTGCTTTACACTTCAATACTTTTTCCTCACATTCCGATGGCAAAGGGGGCTTATACTCCGGGAATTACGCCTTTGTTTGGCATGTGTCATCATCAGTGATGATTTTTTTTATTGCTGAGGGTAGTGGCAACCTTCCCACAGTTCGGTGGTTTTGCTATTGTGGGCGGGTTGAATGGAATTCCAGCTTCGTCGGGGATTCCTCCCAACAAACCTCATCGCCCAGTGCAGAAGAGGTTTTCGAGTTTTGTTGGTCCCAATCTTTCGATGTTCGCCATTAGGGTTGGTGGGTCACGTGTTTATTCGGGAGTTTAAGCGGGGGGAGGTATCGTCAAGGTGCCTAGGCCTGGCTACAGCGGTGCAAAATGTTGCTAAATGGAAGCCGCTTTAACCGTCTATAAGCGCGTGTTTAAATCTATAAGCGCGAATTGTGATCTGTATTAGGTGTTTCAGTATTTGGGTGTACATACTATTTAGTGTTTCTGCCCATCTACGGCAAGCCTGCAGCATGAAAGTAACTTAGCTAGCATATATTGGTTCAAATTGGTTAAATTTATATGCATAGTTTATCGTTCTGAAAGTTCTTGAGCAAGTTCCCCGCAGGTCGAGGTGGAGGGTAGGCAACCTATTTAGGTTCCGCACTTAGCCCAACAACCAATAAACCAATCAAGCAATCAAGCAATCAACAAAAATTGAACAAAACTACTATCTTAAATAGCTACATAAAGTACAAACGGGAGCAGAATCTGACCCCGCAAATGCGGCGCTGGTGTTTTATGCTGGGTAGGTGCGGATCGGATCAAGCATAAACTACTATATTGATGCATGTAAGCGGCATTATACGACGATCTCGGCAATCTTAACTATGCGAAATCGGTCTTCTTGGGTGCGCGCATATTTAGCTCATCATGAGCAGTAAGGGTAGCCCGCACATGTGGCCCGGCTTGTGGGGAACCACGCAAGGGCAGCGGATCCGCCCCCCCTAAACGCACGGAAGCGGCGTTGGGCTCGAGCGGTAGGTAGGTGGCACCAGGAACAGCAGGGAGGGGAAAGGATGTTCAGGGTATGGGCGTCGATAAAGATGTAATTCGTCACATGCGTGAACCCCTAACCTAGCAGACAACCCGTGGAGGTTGAGGAGAAATACGCACCCACAAAATACTCTGCCGCCTGCCCCACTCCGCGCCCACCCCAATACGATTCGCACTTCACGCCATAAAAAACAAGCAGCGAGCCACCGGGCCACGCGCAAACGACACGACGATAAATTACTCGCCGGGACCGCGGCCATCAGCCACCTGGCGCTCCACACTGCAAACCGCCACCCCGCAAGGGCGAAAATGCTGCAAGAAAACGACGAAATTGCGGTTGCTCAAGCTCTCAGCCAATTGAGGGACCGCAGCTGCGAGGAAAAAGCCGTGCTCGGCAGTTTAACCCCGCAAAACGTTGAGGGGGCGGACCAGCTTCCGGCGTACACTCCGGCGCCCCCAAACCTGGTAAACGGGCAAGGAGACGCTTTTCCGAGCATCTCGGCGGCGTTGTCGCTAATGGGCAACGCCACACTGCCGGAAGTGTCGCAGATCGCCGCGTACGCCCCCCACACAACGCAAACGACGGAAGCCGCGGTTTCTCCTGCACCGGTGGGGCTGCCGGCACTTAACGGCACGTTAATGGCGCCCCCTTACACCGGTCCGGCGTCAATGCTGCCCAAAGTGTCGTTAACCCCAACGACATTGGCACCTACATTAACTCCACCGACATTGGCACCAACGTTAACCCCACCGACATTGGCACCCACCACGTCGTCGGGCGTGCCAGCGTCGTCGGGCGTGCCAGTGTCGTCGGGCGTGCCAGCGTCGTCGGGCGTGCCAGCGTCGTCGGGCGTGCCAGCGTCGTCGGGCGTGCCAACGTCGTCGGGCGTGCCAGGTGTACCCGGAGAGGCGCCAATTGTGCCGATAATATCACCGGCAAACCTGGCTAGTGGCAGCCAGCCGCCCTGGCGCACTATGCTGATCACAGCCACCTCGCTCGTACTGACCAAAGACGCGCGACGCAAATTCCGCAAACTACTCAACGTTCTGCGGCTGGCCAGCGAGCATTTGAACACGAAGGTGAATGCCTTAAAGGAAGCAATGGAGCAGGAGGCGTGTCAAGACAACGTCAAGCCGAAAATCAGCAGCGTCGCCATCCGCAACGACATCATTTCCACGATCAAGAAGTGCTTAACGATGCTGTCGACGTTGGCAACGAACTCGCTGCCGGCGGGTGTGAGCACGACGTTGCGCAGCATGATCCTGCGACTCCCGGCACGCTGGGCTCGGCAACTTGCCACGACGGCGGAACTCGACGGGAAGAGCGAGAGTGCCGTGCTCGCCTTGGCCTCAGAAACGCTAATTAGTATCCGCAACATCACCAACGTACTGTCGGAAACGCTGGACAGGGCGGATTCCTGGGTCGAAAGGCTGCCGACGTTCATTGGGAAACGCATGCGAGATGATGAAGAAACACCGCAGGAAACTGCGTCGGATGAAACGTCGCGGCGGCCGTCGCCGGACACAGTGCCCCCTCCGAAGGCATTGAAACGGGAGGAGTCATCGTAACGGATTAGATTATTTATTTGTACCATAAAAATAGGTTAATTACCACCGATCTCAGTAGGCTAATTAGGCACCTTGCCCTAACTAGGGTAAGGTCATATGATCTCTAAACGGCGTGTGGCCGTAGCTGCCTCCATTTTCGTAGGTGCCTTGGTACTATGGGCATTAACCCATTCGCGGCATGAAAACAAACCGTGGCTGGATCCCAACTCGAGCGGGCTCGATGGGGTCGACCCTGAGCTTTTCGAGCACATTCGCGAGCCGCTGGGGTTCCAAACTAACAAACCAGATTTGGGCGTTTTAGATGCCATTGCATGGCGAACGCAGGTTATTATGCGAGTTCCCGTGGAAAAGTTGTGGTCGCATGCGGCCGTGCATTTCCAAACAACGAAGGCCCGGTTTCCGCATTTGCAAGTTTATAGTAATGGCGGTGCTATAATTGGTGATAACCAAGTAGTTGACATTATGGCCGAGCTGCCCAACGAAATGCTGAACGAAGATGAGCGCTTTGAGACGTACCGCTTGCGGCGGAAGGGGCTAAATTTAGCATGGCTCAAAAATCCTACCGAGTTTGGTGACACACCTGCTCAGTTGATGGACCTTTTAACAGTTCCAATGCTGCAGCATGCCGCTAAACATGTTCCTGGAAAAATTGAATGGGTTGCCGTTGTTGATGAAACTTCTTACATTAGCGCTCAGGGGCTCAATAAGCTGCTAAGTGGACATGACCCTACAAAACCGCTGCTGTTCGCTAGCGATGAGGGTAAAATACTAATACTGAGCACGGCAGCAATGAATTTAGTCAACTCATTAAGCTTGGGGGACAACCCATTGGAACAGCTTTTCAAATATGGCGTCGAGACGCATGCGCTCGTGGCACACAATATAAGCTCGTTCGCCGTTGGTGACGACAATTGGTGCACTGTGCCATCGGTTTACCACGAACTTGCATTATGGGAGATCCAGTCACTGTTCAATCGTGAGCGCGGGCTATTTGGCAAACAATCGATAGCCCTCGTGGCGGATTTCTACCGCGATTACATACTGCCATTTATATCTGCTGAGCGGAATAACTGGGCAATTTATCCGTCGGGGCCTACTTATACAGATACAGTGAACTTACATGGCACGGAGTACGCTCCGCATTTGAACAAGGTGCATTGCCGCCAAGTGTGCGAATTGGACAAGGAATGCTTGGCATGGCAGTACCAAAGGGACACAAAATGTTCACTTGAGCAGCACGAAATAAAGCGGGGGATGGCGATGAACCCGAATTATAAACAATGGGCGGATGGCGACAGCCTATATGTGTCGGGTTGGATGATTGACCGCATACGCGCGATTCGCGCCGAGGCGGCATGCGATCCACTAACAACTGCTGAACTCTCGGGCGATACTGAATTCACACGCGAGGGCTGGTTCTTCTATGTGAAGGAATTGATGCGTTTGGAGAGCTCGGATATACTTAAGGCCGCTGCCGAGTATGCTGCATAAACCCAACCCTTAACACCATATCAGCTCATATAACTATACCACCAATTTATATAAACACCTTCTTAACCCCCCCCCCCCCCCCCCAATAAAAAAATTAAAAAATAAATTGAATTCCAGTATTTTACTGAAACAAATGATCACTGACGACCAATCCACGTTGGAAGTATTGCCTACTGCTGGCGAGCGTTCAGTGCTGGAAACCACCGTGGAAAGTACGCGTAAGTTAGCGGAGAGCTTTTCATTTGAGACTCGTGCTACGGAAACAGAGAAAGAAGATGCCAACGTATTCGAATATGGGGATGACTTACCTTATAAGGAAACTGACTCACCTTGCGACACCACCGCGGTGAACTCTGTTGAGTCGAGCCCGCAGCAGGAGTTGCAGCAAAGTGCCACAATTAATCGCAAGCTGCAGGTCATTGAAGCTGAAGCCGCCGAGCTGGCACGCTACACTGTTGCGAAACTCGCCCAATTGCAGGCTGAACATGACTTAGAGATCAAGCGGCTGCATGCAAACTACGGAAGTGAAATCAAGCGGCTGAAAATGCAGTCTCGCGCGCTGTTTGAACGGCTGAAGCTGACCGAGCAACAGCATCATGTTGCAACGGAAGCTCTCCGCGAGAAGATGGAGTTTGAGGCACTGTTCAGGTCGAAAGCAGCGGCCTCATTGACCTCCACGCCGAAATCTAAGCGAGACGCTTAGATTGTGGAGGCCTATCTATTTAACGAGAAATCAACATCCTTTTGCATGCATTCAGCTCAAAGCTGAACCAATACAACGTAAGATCATATAGTTTGAGATAATAAAACTCTACTTATTAACCGCGAACGTGTGGTGTTGATAGTTATATGTGCATTTAACTGGCTAAACGTGGCATATTCGTAACACACGTACTGGGTTACCCTCAATTTATCAATATATTACCATACATTTCCATCGGAGTGAACACACGTTGCATAATGAACCCTGCATCTATATATTTCCCATACAGCTTTTCAGTGCCGTGTCTCTTAAATGAAAAGGGTTAAGAGGGAAATTGCCTGAGATGTGAATGGTCCAACCTTAATTTATTTGGGAGCTCTGCTACTGGTTGATACACAGAAAGTGATTTGAGGATACTAAACGTCTAGAAATCGATTTGAATTGCACCCGTTGCTCAACTCCACTGTCCAATTAACACACTGATGCATCTGTACCAGGACCCAACCACGCAGTGCGGCGCGATTTTATGCACGCGATTTTATGCATGCGATTACTAACCATGCGATTACTAAGCAAACAATACGCGCGATCATTGGGTCCCATCAATCGAACATCTATGGATTATGCATTAATTAGCCGCGTCGTGCATATAGCCGCCGCCATGCAGAAGTACTGTACACAAAGACATCAGATGCATCATAGAGATCAATCGTAATATAAGTACGTCGTCATTTTTAGCCGCGATCCGTGTGCGTTAGCCCTAAATTCGAATATCCCGTATATTTTATCAAATCGATCGCGACGCACTAATAGGCCAAGGGTCCTTCGGATGTGACAGCAAGGTCAGGGCTCGTAAAAATACCGCCGATCGTAATCAATCAGTCTTTAATGCATATATCTCCTTAAAAGGAACTATCTAACCTATTTTGTTCACCTACCCAGCTAAATGAAACTTTCGGTTGTGAGTAGTTTACTGGCTCTAGCCGTTGCGGCCAACAACACCACCACCACCCATTATTTGGACTGGACCGTGGGCTGGAAAGCCGTTAATCCTGATGGTGAAAAAGAACGGCTGGCAGTGGCGATCAATGACCAATGGCCACTGCCAATTGTTCGAGTTAACAAAGGCGACCGGGTGATCGTAAATGTGACGAACAACTTTAGCGATCCGGTGAGAAACTCGAGCATTCATTTCCATGGATTGTTCCAAAATGGAACCAATGATCATGATGGCCCCCCCCAAGTTGTGCAGTGCCCCAGCATTCCCGGAAACAGCTTTATATACAATTTTACCGTGGACCAGGATGGCACCTACTGGTACCACACACACACCTTGGACCTGTACCCCGATGGCTACCGCCAGCTATTTTTGGTGGATAATGACGGCGCTTGGTTTGAAGATTTGGTGGATGAAGAGATTTCGTTTACGTTAACTGATTGGTACCATGAATTGACTGAGATCATTACTGATACAGAGTTCATGATCACTTCGAATCCGGATGGTGACGAACCCGAACCAAACACCATTTTGTTTAATGACACACTGGCCCCCAAATGGGAAGTAAAGCCGAACAAGACGTATCGGCTTAGAATTGCCAACACTGCCGCTTTCTCGGGCTTCTACTTCTACATTCCCAATCACAAATTCCAGATCGTGGAAGTAGATGGTGTCTATACTGAACCCGCCGAGGCGGAGTTGATCTACCTAAGTGCCGCGCAGCGCTACTCGCTTTTGTTCAACACCACTGCCAATGCAGAGGATGTGTATCAAATGGTCCAGATTGCTGATGTGTCACTTTATGATAGCGTTCCCAGCGATTTACAGCTGAACAGGACCGGTTGGCTGTACCAGGGTACTCCACCAGACGATAAATTTGTTGCTGCTGACCAGGAATCCATTTTCAATACAGCGCCCATCTCGAACCTGACGGATGAGTCGGCATTGGCCGGGGTGGCGGACCCGCTGGATGTCTCAAGCTTCACCTCGGACAATCTTGTTTGGTACGATGACATCAACCTTGTTCCTTACGACCACCTCGAGCTGTTTGAACCAGTAACGGTGAACCACACGTTACACTTGACAATGGACCCACTGGCTGATGGTAAGCCGTATGCGTTTTTCAACAACATCACCTGGACACAGGCAAATGTGCCCTCATTATTTACCGCGATATCCGCGCCGAGTGACGAGATCGCGAACAATGCGTCCATTTACGGCGTTGACACGAATCCAATTGTTCTGCAGCACCACGACATTGTTCAGCTGATTTTGAACAATGATGATACCGGTAAGCACCCTTTCCATCTACATGGGCACAACTTCCAAGCGATTCTTCGCGGACCGGATCAGGGGGAGGACACTTTTGTGCCGTATAATGCCACTGAAGACGATGGTAAGTATCCTCAATATCCAATGCGCAGAGACACCTTTGTTGTGTTGCCGAACTCGTACTTCCTGCTTCGTTTCCGCGCGGATAACCCTGGTGTATGGTTCTTTCACTGCCATATCGACTGGCATATGTCGCAGGGCCTTGCTCTTGAGTTTATAGAGGCACCAGCTCAGATCCGTCAGAACTATAAGGTTCACCCGGTGTCGGAAAACCATCTTGCCGCTTGCAAGGCCGCAGGTGTGCCCACGGCGGGTAATGCCGCAGGGAATGTTGATAACTTCTTGGATTTAACAGGCCAAAACTTACAAGTAGCCTGGCCGTCACCGTCCTCGGCTGCGGAGCAAACGAACTTAACTTCTTCAACTGTGGGCCCGACGAACTCGGCCTTCTCAAGCCTGGCACCCACTACGCAGCCCTCTGACAGTGCCGCTTGGAGCAACACCGCCGCTTCCATCGAAATCACAGGAGCTGCTGCGCTTGCTGCGATCGTTCTGCTGTTCGTTTAGGCACCTACCTTTAATTTCGTGCCTCATAATCGGGGCGCTATGACCTAAACATGTTTAAACATTAAAGGTTAAGTTATAAATAGATATGTACTACTTCTTATATGCTCTGAGATCAAAACAAGTGGGCCTTTTCAAAATATAATAACTGGGAAGTCCTAGCTGTGTATGAACAAGTTCAATTGGAAGTGTGTACTATATATAGGGCACATCGAGAGTGGGGCCCAGGGTATGGGCAAAGACTGGGTAGGTAGCACCTCCGAGCTCGTGGCAGCGCTCGGCGAGGTCAGCGCTGCCTACCAAGATGAGCTGCACACGCAAGTGCAGGCCTCGTTGGCGAATCACGACGAGCTCGTTCGCCGCTTACGCAAGGTCGAAAAAGAGATCGGTGGCACCACCACTGCAATTTTCAAGCAGCTGTCACGCACAGAATACAGCACGTTATCTGCCGATGCAACGGCAATTGAACACGGATTGAATTCCGCTGAATCGAAAATCGATGAATGTATTGAGAAAATGCGGGAAATCGAGCAGAAGCTGTTGCTGGAACAAAGGCTTGTGAATCCTACGCAGTCGAATGCCAGCCGGTTCCCACTATTATATGCACACATAATTGAGAAATCAAAGCCGGAATTGGTGCACCGCACGGCCCATCGTGCCCACCCTCAAGCGGAATTGACCCGTCCCGAAATTTAATGTACATAGATCGTGTTTATGGTGCATAGACCCTTGCCCTAATACTACAGGTACCTCCCATCATCCCACTCCTTAATGGCTCTCTGACCACTTCCCCCTCCCACCTCAGCCGAGCTGCAAGGTTTCCCAGCCATAACAGGGTTGCCAGCCATAGCAGGGTTCGCCAGCCATTACAGGGTTGCCAGCCATAAGGGTACGGCTTAGAGCAATATACAGCCCACACCCGCAAATTAGCCCCCCCCCACCTGAAAAATAAGTTCGTAAACGTTTAATTTCATCCATGGAAATGGAAAAATATAAATTTGAGCTCACCCGCCGAGGGCCAATGAGCATTTTACGGGAACATCTTAATGTCGAGTTCAGATTCTCAATACGAATGTCGCACCTGCTATTTTTCATGCTGTTTGCCACGTTAGTGGCCATATTTGCCGTTCGGTACCGCGTGTCGCGCAAGTATTCTCGACTTTCGAAGGAACTGGACACGAGCGATGACGAGGACCAATCAATGGCTGCGGAAATGTGGAAAGATGCCAACGATTCTGATCCGGATTCCACCACAGATCGCCCACCCACGTCACATTTCGACGAATTTTTGAAAGCAATTAAAGTTTTCGGCTTTTTAGAGCACGATGTTTTTAATGAACTTACCAAAAGCACCCATACTTTACGTATTCAGAAAGGGGAGAAAGTGCAATTAGAAAAACTTGGTGGATTCGCCGTAGTTATTAGCGGGGTGATGAAAGTCTACTGCAAATCTTTGGATGGAGACACTAACGAAAAGGATGATAACATGTTGGACATTACCGATGACAAGGACCCCTGGAAGGGCTATGATCTGCTCAATGAAATAACTGTTTCTGCCCCGATCTCATCACTATCATCGATTTTGTCGCTGTTTTCGGAAACCATTCAGACAAATGGCACGCCTAATGAGTTTGATGAAGTGAATGCCTCCATTGTGGCGGTTGCTAGTGAGCCCTCAACGATCGTTGTCATCCCTGCGGAAGCGTTCAGGGATTTAACCTGTAATTTCCCCCATGCCGCGGCAAGCATTGTGCAGATTATCCTTTTTAGGTGGTCGCAGATCACGATGCGGACGTGTCAACGGTACCTGAACTTGACACGGCATTTCTATGGCACAGAAAAGTCACTGAACAGCTCGTCGCGGGCTCGGCGCGAGCATTGGCTGCCCAAATGGCAGCGGATCCTGGAAAATGTGGTTAAACGCATGCAGAAGTATGGCGAGCAGTCAAACAAGGGTGTTTACGAGTTGCAGTCATTAACAAGCCGCACGCGGCAGTCGAGCCAGGTCTCAATTGACATCAAGAAGTACAGTAGTTCCAACAGTCTTACCAAATTGGCGGGCTCAGCAGCAGTAGAAAGCACCCATGATTTCGCACACAGCGTCGATCTGGATGGGGCCAGCTACCGCTCGGCGGAGTTTCCGGGCGATTTGTTGTCGCATGCTGCCCTCAATTTCCATACGAGCCAGACTCCGGGCACCTCTGTGCATGGAAGCTATTTGAATCTTGCCGATTCGCAGCCGCGCAAGCAATTGACGCGGGATACTGAGGAAATGGCATTGCGGCGTGCCATTGTTGAGACGATGTTCTCAACGATCATGTTTGATTCAACACTGAAGTCTCCCGGTGTGCCAAAAACTACCGCAAATAGCAAGGATGGTGAGGACGAGCAAAAGGAAAATGTTCGGAAGTACACTGAAGAGGCATTGGAAGATGACGACCGAACCTTGGATCAAATAGAGGCCGACAGACATGCGCGATTCGAGTTCACGCGAAGCGACTCGTTCATGCTCAATGCCCAGCGACGTGCTGAGGAGGCCCGCGAACGCAATGATGCTCAAATACCTTACAGTGACGTGCTTGACGATGCCAGCGAGATCTTGGAGCTTATCTGGTACCGCAAAGGTGAGTATGTGAGCAAGTACGGCGAGCGCTGCCATGGTCTCATCTACGTGCTTGATGGCCAGCTCGAAGTGGGCTACCACCCGTCATCGTCAAGCTCGGGAGACACTAGTGGCTACAAGCGGTTATACGATGTGGAAACTGGGGACGTTACCGGGTTCTTGGAAACCATTTCGTCATACTCGTCATTTGTTGATCTTATTGCCAAACGGGATACCTGCGTGGCGATAATCTCCAAAAAATATTTCGAGAAGCTCGCGGAAATGTACCCGCTGTTATACATCACCGCTGCGAAGGCACTGACGAGCAGCCTGACGAGGCCGATTGCTCAGCTGGATTTCGCATTGGAGTGGATCAGCATTAAAAGCGGCGACCGGCTAATCAGGCAGGGCCAGAACGCGAACGCCATCTATTTTGTTCTTAACGGCCGCGTGCGGGTTTATGATGGTAAACAACTGCTGGGTGATTACGGCCACGGATCCACAATTGGCGAGCTCGAAACGATGAGCGGCGAGCAGTACAAGTCGTCGGTGTATGCCGTGCGTGATACCGAGCTGTCGAGGTTCCCGAAAACGCTGGTGGAATGTCTGGCACGGCAGTACCCGTCGATCACCTTCGAGATGTCGAAAATGGTGGTGCAGGCAATGCGCGTGCGGAACACACTGGCGAGCGGAGACCAAACCTCCAGCGATTATAAGACTCTGGCCGTCTTGCGGACCAGCAATGGCCTCCCCGTGGAGGAATTCGCGGTTAAGCTGTGCTCGGCATTCGAGGAGCTGGGTAAAACCGTCACTGTGCTCACGCACGCCGTTATTATGCGATACCTCGGCACATTCGCATTCCATCGTCTGGGTGCATTGAAGCTGAAGGCGTACCTGGCCGATTTGGAGGAAAGGTATGACCTACTCCTGTATGTGGCTGATGGTGCGAGCTCTTCGCAATGGTCCCGGACCTGCGTGGACCAGGCCGACTGTGTGCTGTTGCTCGCAGATGGCTCTGCGGCCCCGGTATTCAGCGATATCGAGCGCGTGTTTGTGAAATCGTCAACGCGGTCGCACGCACAGCTAATCTTGTTGCACAATGAGCCCGCGGTACAGCACGGCTCGACGGCAAAATGGTTGAAACACCGTCCGTGGATAAGCGCGCATCACCACATCCAGATGCAGTTCGTTCCGGATAGTGCCCACCACGCTTTGGGCGATGAAGGTAAGAACCGCGTGCAGCGCAAGATCAGGCAGATCAAAGAGCGGGTGAAAGAGCGGGTCCAGGATGAGTTGAGGCTGTTGCAGCACCGGAAATCCCGCAAGCACCAGGAGAAAAACGACTTGGCACTTATGGGCACACGACACTCGATTGCCAAGAATGATTTCAACAGGTTGGCGCGGTTGTTAGCCGGCGAGGCGATTGGTGTTGTGCTTGGCGGCGGCGGTGCGCGGGGACTAAGCCATATTGGTGTGCTGCAAGCTTTGGAGGAGGCAGGTGTGCCTATTGATTTGGTGGGGGGGACGTCCATAGGATCGCTTATTGGCGGGCTGTATGCCAAAGAATACAACATCGTGCCCCTCACACGCAAGGCCAAGCAGTTCAGCGTGCGGATGTCATCTTTTTGGAGGCTGCTGCTGGACTTGACGTACCCGACGATGGCCTGGACCACGGGCCATGAGTTCAATCGCGCAGTGTATAAATCAGTCGGGGATTCGCGAATTGAAGATTTCTGGGTGAAGTTTTTTACGAACACAACGAACCTCACTTTGTCACGGATGGAGATTCACGAGCGGGGCTATGCCTGGCGGTTCATTAGGGCCTCGATGTCTTTGGCAGGCTTGCTCCCTCCCCTTGAAGAGAAGGGACAGATGCTCCTTGATGGCGGCTACGTTGATAACCTCCCCGTTACCGAAATGAAAAGGATGGGCGCACGATATATCATTGCCGTTGATGTGGGTGCAGTTGACGATACCACCCCGATGCAATATGGCGACACACTGAGCGGGTTTGGAGCGTTGGTGAACAAGTACAATCCGTTCAGCACCACGCCGAACGTTCCCAACATTGCCGAGATCCAGCAACGTCTTACTTACGTCTCGAGTGTCAAGGCGCTGGAGGAGGCGAAGGCCGCTAAAGATGTGGTGTATTTGCGACCGCCCATTGACAACTATGCCACTCTGGACTTCAGCCGGTTCGACGAGATCCGAAGGGTCGGGTTTGTATATAGTTCCGCGGAGCTGGCGAGACGGATTGCGAAGGGTGAACTGCCCACTATTTATCGACGCTCAAAGTCGAAAGGTAATAGCGGATTCGTTAAATACCGTCGCTACAGCTTCTAGTGTATAATAAAATAAATAACTTCTACAAAGTTTCTGCGGCAATTGCCTGAACTTTCTTAACAATCATCGTAAATATCTTAGCAAGCTCGGTCTGCCCGTATTTTTGCACGATTTCTCCGGACTCTACAAGCTTGACGAATGTCGGATCCAGGGGAACCGCACCTAAAAAGGCTGTGTTGTACATTTTGGCGAGATTCTCCCCACCACCTTTGGAAAAGATGTTCGTGCATTCTGAGCAGTGTGGGCACACGTACCCGCTCATGTTTTCAATCACTCCGAGCACGCGGATTCCCACTTTTCGGCAGAAATTGAGCTCTTTGCGAACGTCGGCAGCGGCAACTTCCTGCGGGGTCGTTACCAACACTGCTCCCTCGAAATGCGGCAAGTTTTGCAGTTCAGTAGCGATCGAAATATGCTCATCGCTCGTTCCCGGTGGAGTGTCGATAATCAAATAGTCGAGCTCGCCCCACATAACGTCTTTAACGAATTGGCGGATCATTGCCGTCTTTTTGGGGCCCCGCCATGCCACACTTTTACCTCTTTCGGGCAACAAAAACCCCAATGACATCACTGCTAAACTCGCAGTGGAATCAGGATAAACTGGAACCCAGCCGGCACTGCTTTGGTGCACTTTCGCATCCTCCACGCCGAACATGCGGGGGATCGACGGGCCGGTTAAATCAATGTCAAGAATACCTACTTTATAACCTTGATTGCGTAAACTTAGTGCAATTTGCGTGCTAGTTGAAGATTTACCAACGCCGCCTTTGCCGGATAACACCAGCCAGACGTGCTGAACGTTGGCCAGCATATATTTTTCAAAGGGCTAGGGCTGCTAATTAATATGAGATCGCACATATTGATAAGTACCTAACCCTATATATATATACTAGTATCATCGAAACGTATGTATAGTATATAGTGGAGGGATCCTTGGTAGGATACATGGCTGGTCAAAATCTTTAGCCGGGTATCGGGGAGAAGGACTAATCACAAGAATTCAATCTGATGATTAAACGAAATTGCATGGCAGTATGTATGCTGTGGCGTGCTGTATGGGCCTAAGATGGCCTGCCACACCTGACTTGACGTCGAGTGCACCTCTAAAGTCTACACGCTATAACTAAATGTCCCATGCTTTACCACAAGTCTCTGTAAAGTCATCGTATATAAGTATGCTTCTTGATTGTAAGGTAATGTGCCGTGTTGTACGCAGGTCATATCATATAGAAGTTACTTCTAACTTTACTCCATAAACAGCGCTTACTTACAGAATACGAACCCGAGCGGTAATGCACCACTCAAGTGAGATTTATATGCAATGCCTGCATTAGCTCGTGATCTTTGCGGGGACCCTAACCCAGTGAAATATTCAGGGATGTCCTCAAAGGAAACGCTTTTGAGGATATGCAAACACTTTGATGCCCCCATTAAATACTGTTTTGGGTACGGCAGTGGCGTTTTCAGCCAAGGGGCGAAATCCAGTGCAAAACCGCGGCAGATTGACATGATTTTTGGCGTTGAAGATGCTGCTAAATGGCACGCGATAAACATCGCTCAGAACCCCACACATTATTCTGGACTGCGTCATTTCGGTACACGCACCGTGGCTTGGGTGCAAAGGAACATCGGTGCTGGCGTCTACTTCAATCCATTTGTACGGTTGGACAACCACGACGTCAAATACGGTGTTGTTGAACTAAACACTTTACGGGAAGATCTGGAGAAATGGCGCACGCTGTACATTGCCGGCCGCATGCAGAAACCCGTGCGGATTATAAAAGACGATTATGACATTTCTGTGGCGCAGCAGCAGAACTTAAGAGCGGCCATGAGCACGGCATTACTGCTGCTTCCTCCGCAATTCAGCGAATTGGAGCTGTATATGAAGATCGCCGCGGTCAGTTACATGGGCGACGTGCGCATGGCGTTTGCCGAGAACCCAATGAAGGTCCAGAATATCGTGACGAACCAGTTTGCATTGTTCAGGAGGCTATATTTGCCATTGTTCGAGGAATTGGAGGTTCAAAGTTCAGCAATGCCTTTAAAGGAGCTTGAAATGAGCGGTAGTGTAGGACCGGACAGTCAGGGAGTGCCGCTAAGGCAACCCATTAGGCATGACCATGCTCTCGCCATGCACTTGCCGCAAAGGTTCCGTCAAATAGCTACTAAAAGGACGGGCGAGGTGAAACAGCTGCGCGTGTCTAAGGCAGTAGCCCAAATCGTTAAGTGGCCGTCGTTTACCCAGACCTTGAAGGGGCTGCTCACGGCGGGCGTGAAGCGTAGTTTTATATACTCAGCGGCAAAACTCAGTAAACGGTTTGCCGCTTAGCATACTATATGGTAGCATATACATAAAATCTAGTGAGCATGCAGCATCCGGCAAAGATCAGCAGCAAAGATCGCTAGCAAAGATCACCAGTAAAGATCACCAGTAAAGATCGCTAGCAAAGATCGCTAGCAAAGATCACCAGTAAAGATCACCAGCAAAGATCACCAGCAAAGATCGCTAGCAATTCAAGGCGATAAAGGGTCCTACCAAGGCTCTCACTCGTTCAATTCAATGCCAGTAGCGTCCAGTCTATAATCCGTAGAACGCCGTGGGCACAAAATGCATAGCATACATATATATAGCTTAAAATCTATCTTCTAATTAATAGGTAGATCTCCTCCTGCTTAAGAGCAGCGAGATGGCTGTAATTGCCCTCTAAACTGAGCAGCAAACCGCCAAACGAAGCGTAAAGCGCTAAACGGTCCTTGTCGCCCTTATCCGACTCAGTAAACTTGTAAACCTTGCCATGCATGACGTATTCGTAATCGTCAGCCAGCGACGTCTCTCCGGCCCGCGGCGGACGCCAGCTGCGGCTGGGATTTACCTCTCCCAGCGAGCTCGCGATGGCCACCGTGAGCGTCTCGCCCTTTTGAACCTGATACAGCTCGGTATTGATGTCCAAAATCAGCTGGAGGTCAAGATTCGTCGTGCTCTGCGCCTCGATGCGCGTGACGCGGTCGTACTTGCCTTGATCTAGGCTTTCTATGCGAAACAAATCGCTGAAAAGAACGTTCGAGGCCATTAAGAAAAAACCCTCGCCCCAATTACGATCTCGCTACCCACTGCCCACCACGACGCTCCCAAACCACGACTACCTACTCAAACGATCCACCGATTTAAATAGATTTTTATAAAATAAATGCACATTTACTTCTTTAAAGCCGCAAACCGCGCCCACAAATCATCCGGGGGGGTGTCCGTCTCCTTAGCCTCACTTACTGGCTGAGGCTGCTCCTCTACGGGCTCGTAAACGCCCGGGACGGCCACATTGTACGCCTTGGCAATCTCAAGCAGGTACAAATCCACCAATTCCGGCGACGGGATCTCAATATGAATTTTTGCTAACACTTTAGGCGGGATCGCCTCGCGATCCTCCACTGCCGACTGCACGAACTCCTTAGACGTCAGCATCGCCACCAATGGCTTCATCGATTGTAATTCTTTGATATCAGTGTAGGCTGCAGCGTACAAAAGCACGCGCAGTGCCTCTGCGAGCCGCTCATCACCGATCTTCCCATCATTAATCGTTGATAACCGGGCTAGAACGAGCTCGCTATAGATTTCTAGAATTTCCAGCAGCTCAATATATATATCTTCCTGAATAATGTTCTCAATGCGGATTTTAGCGCTCTCAATTTTGTTGTCTTCTAAAACTTTGGCGAGCTGGCGGCGGTTGTGCTTAGCCAACGCGGATTTTTTCTGCTGTAATAGCTTTAAACGGTTCGATGTGAGCTTCATCTGTGCGCGTAGCCGCGACTGGGGGGCCATGCTCAGGCCGGGGGGGGGTCGCATCGTTGCCTATGCGGGGGAAAGGGAGGGCCGAATAAGCGTGGGCGTACATGATAAGGCTAACCATGCACGCACATGGTGGACGTTCAATGACGTTCAGCAGGAGCTATGCCCGCAATGATAAAATTAGTACATTCATTGGATTGTGGTGAGTCATGGAAAGATCGCACAAAAATACTGGCCGACTTAGAAGGCCAGCAAATTTAGGTATGTAAGGGCTACCTTGTAGTTCAGTTTAAAACACTTATACGTGGCTATAAAAAGATTATTTGCCAGTAAAAATAAGGTTGAGTAACCAGACACGCGGAAAATTCACCGGTCTGAAGCCAATTCCCAAATTTTTATCCGGATTATGTTGTGTTGGTCGTACATCCACCGACAACCCACTGAAGTCCTTGCCCGTACCCTTATCCCACGACCCGCCCCTATTTATTTGGCGGTTTCCGGCTGGGGTTGCATTCAAACTCTCCCTTTTCACATCTCCTTCAACAAATGAATTCACCTCCAGCTCCCTTGCTGGACATAGACAAAGCACTTGTCAGTTTCGACGTTATAGAAAGCGTCATTCTGAACTCCCACCGGGGAGGGCCTGCCGGAATTGAGCCCGGGTTCTTGCTAGACATTGAAAGCTATAAGGCGCTGGATAATTATATGTTAGAGCGCTGTCGGTCGTGCTCACAATTAGCCGAACTGGATATGAGTAAAGAATGCGATGCTTTAACTAGCAAATTAGTTTACACGCTTCATCACGGAGACCATTCTAAGTTGGAGAAGGCCATAGAGACATGGGCCATTATGCTCTCGATGCACACGCGCTCAATGAGGCACTGCGCAATGAAATTGCTCGTAGGTGTAATCTTTAATCTGGTTGATCTCGCCAGCGTTTTGAAGAGCACTGAAATGCAACCTTCCGCTCATGAATTGGTAGAGAACCATCGCGATGAAAAACTCTACCAAAGCACGGCGCATGCGCTTTGGCACCTACTCGTTTATGCACGCAACAACTATCTTGACGTTAACTCGTACCAGCGGATCATGTTAATGAATGCGGCTGGTAGCTGCATTGCAAAGTACAGCCATATTTTCGACATCAAAGAATGTGCGGAGATTTTGCTGCAGGGAATCCTTGATGATTTCCTAACTGTGCAATCCAAGGCGTTGAAGCAGATTCAACGCATTGTAGATCGTTTCAGCGATTCTTTAGCGTCCATTGCACTGGCTGTAGACATGTGGAAGCCGCACCTTTTCAGTATTGTGAACCACCGCCCTCACTCACCGGAAAAGCTTGCTGCACTGCGCATTCTGCAAGTGGTTGTTGGTGAAGAGGACATGCAGCCGTTGTTGGATGTAGCAATCCTGAGTTTCCGCGATTGTGAGGATCCGTCAGCTTTAGGTGCCAACTTGAAGTGCTTAAAGAAATCTGGCTGCGATATCCTCAAGGCCGTTGTACTCATCATTGATCGTAGTGAGAACAAATACGGTTTAGACCCCAATAACCGTGAACCGTTCCAGAATCTTGCCAAGGCCGTCGTTTCTCTACAATCATTGGATTTGTGGCCTCTGCTTATGCTCGTTCTCCCCCAGAAACAAATGGCATGGATGTTCAGGGCTATTGGTGTTGGTATTATCAGAAGCACGGTTGTCCTTTTATTTGTTGCCACGACATGCGAGCCACAAGCAGTTCCACTGCTGCTGCGGTACAGGATCACTAAGTACGTGCGTACGACCCTCAAAGTTTTATTGATGAATGCCATCAGTACTTCCAATGAGGAACTCGCCCGGCAACTGTCAGACTTGTTCACTGTGTATAGCATCAAGCAAGTGAACATGTGCACACGCCTTTTTACTGACCTCAAGGCGTTGAACCCCAGTGCTAAGGCCATCCCGGTTTCACTCCGCGGATGGCTCGGTAAAGTTGATCCCGCCGGTGCGAGATCTGCTGAACCTCAGGTCGGTGCAGTCAACATAGCCGATGCGAGCTGTGCTGAACTTTTGCGAAAGTTCAAGCGATGCCAAAGTGAAGAACTATGGGACCGAATTGTCCAGACTATTCCCGGGGCACATCCCTACGAGTGGACGGACATTTTGCGTTTACTTATTACGCTGAACCGAGATGAAGTCCTCCCTACCGTCAAACTTCAGTGGTTTAATGGGTGGAAGCACCTCCATCGGCTTGATGATCTGTTCGACATCATTAAGAAGAAGAACGTTTTTAAGGAGTAGTTTAATATATAAGTATAATTGAGTCAGTTAAGCACCGCAGGAAGGGAGCTGCGTTGAACGGCCTACTACCCTAGAAGCATCATCATGCACGCCACGCGCCACACCACGCACGCGGCACAATTGATGACACCCCGTAATTTTCTACCTGCACGCCCTCCCTGCACATTACCACTGCACATAGGATTTCCTCCCCATCGCACCTGCACGCGACGCGCACGCGCACGCGTCTTACCTGCCACCCTTACATACGCACGAAATACATAGCCGCCGGCGTTCTGCAGCCAAAACGCCGCACCCGATCTACGTAAATATGTCGCATGTTTTCAACTAAACGACCCCCCACTAACGGCCCCTTACAAAATACATACCATTAAACGCATACACGTGAATGCAGCGACAGCTTAGTCGCACATCCCCCTCCCCAACAAGCTGATTGGCCGGCTCGACCCCCCCCCCGCTTTGTCATGCGTATCGCCGTCATTGGCGACGACGGCGTCGGCAAGAGCACGCTCATCACCTGTTTATTCAAAGACCGGTATGTTCCCAACATCGAGGACCTTCTGCCAGCCCTGACGTTCCCCCGCTCCGATGGTGAGAACGTCACTGTCGTCGACACGTCGCCGGCGTTGTCGTGGCGTCAACGCCTGCTGTCGGTGCTCCGCCAAGCCAATTGCATTTGGCTGGTGTATAGCGATCACTACACGATGGAACGGGTGCCCCTGTTCTGGCTGCCATTCCTTCGCAACTCCGGAGTGAACTTACCCGTGATTCTTTGCCAAAACAAGCAGGACCAGTTGTTTGTTGACGACGTCGTCGCTGCTGACAGCACGGTTGAGGAGGAAGACGAGGTTATTCAATTGATGCAGGAGTTTAAAGAAATAGAGAGCTTTGTGCGGTGCAGTGCCAAGCTCAAACGCAACGTAAACGAGGCGTTTTACCTGTGCCAGCGTGCTGTGGTGTACCCACTGGCCCCCCTGTTTGATTCGAAGCGAGGGGAGCTGAAACCGTTGACGGTTGATGCTTTGAATCGCATTTTTTTCCTTTGCGACGAGGACCAAACTGGCGTTTTGACGGTTGACCAAATGCAGGCGTTGCAACAGCAGGTGTTTAACACCAAACTTGATGATGAGGAGCTCGCACTGATCAGGGAAACGTTGCTGAGCATCCAGCACAGCGATCACGAGCCCGAATCGGCGAATGCCACGAACCCGAATGAAACCGCCCATTCCGCGAGCTTCATTTTGAGTTCCAGTGACAGCGGCGGCAGTTTTGAGGATGCCCCAGAAAGCCAATACCCACAGAGTGCTGTTCTTTACGACGACGGCATCACCATGACCGGGTTCCTCACATTGGCCCAGCTCTATTGCGAGCGTGGGCGCCACGAGACGGTGTGGGCGATCTTGCGGCACTTCCACTACACGGACTCGCTGAGCCTTGATTCGCAGTTCTTGAATCCCCAAATCACGATTGGTCCCCAACAACATGTTGAGCTTAGTCCTGACGGGTACCAGTTTTTGGTGGATTTGTTTTCGTTGTTCGATAAAGACCAGGACGGCGGGCTGAGCCCCACCGAGCTGCATAAACTGTTCACGCCGACGCCGGGGCTGCCGCCACTGTGGGTGCACACAAACTTCCCGTATTCGACGTTAAGGAACGATGGCGGGTACGTCACTTTACAGGGCTGGCTCGCCCAGTGGTCGATGTTTGTGCATCTTGACCGTGTGAGTGCGTTGGCATACCTGGCAATGCTTGGGTTCGGCTCTAAAATTGGCCGGGCCCGGGATATCCGCACGGCATTGCGCGTAACGAAGCCGGCATTGCGTCGTAATCGACGGTCGAAGCTGTACAGGGCATCTACGGTGCGCGACCGGCAAGTTTTCTTGTGTTATTTGCTGGGGAGGCCTGGTGCGGGGAAGTCCACGCTGCTCTCGAGCTTTCTGGGCCGGCCGCCGGCATCGCAAAACAGCACGACCGTTGTTAACTCAGTGGAGATGCCCGGAGGCCGTCAATGCTACCTCATTATTGAGGAATTGTTGGACTTGGACCCGGCAACGCTGAGCAAATGCGATGTTGTGTGCCTGGCGTACGACTCTTCGGATCCCGACAGCTTTGCGTATGCTGCTGAGTTGCGTTGCGCTGCTCTGGACAACGTGCCGCTGGTGTATGCAGCCTTGAAAGCAGACCAGGACCGGGTCCAGCAACGGTACAGCGAGCAGCCCGATGAGTACACGGCCTCGTTGGGCCTTGCAGCACCAATGCATGTGTCGTCGCACTGGCCCTCGAGCCTTAACGCACTGTTTGTGCAGCTCGTGGATGCGGCAATGCACCCGGGCCGTGCCACCGTGCATCTCCCGGGGGAAGAAATCGAGGCGAGCTTTGTGCCGGAACTCGCTGTTGCGGGCACCGTGGCCGCGGCCATTGCCGTGGCATTCTGGGTGTACTCGCGGCATAAATAAGCATAAATATTTAACTTCTGATACGCTTAAATAAATTACGTGCGGAAAGCGTCAACCAACAAGTGGAAATGCCGAGAAAGCTCCGCTGCCAAAGGTCCGTCGATGTCGCTAAGCAATGCCGACATCACAAAGTAGTTGTTGTACAGCACAGCTTCATTCCCTGCCGCGAGTTTCGTGATAAACAGCTCGTACGCACCCACTATTTGGCGAACTTCTTTAGCAAATGCACCCTCAGTGGGCGCCCACAGCTGCAAGATCCCGGAGAGGTAGCTGGAAAGAAGTTGTGTGAGTAAATGTGGTCCCGGAGGTGCTGCGGTTTTGTTGCTCAGCTTTAATGCCGCCTGCTCGATGCTCCGCGCTTGTGATTCGCACGCAGTCAAAATGTGCGGCCAGCAGCGGGCTGCAACTGAGTCTAGCCATGCCCGGAACTCTGCGACATTGCTGTCGCTCGTTTGTTGGGCTAAGCGAACAACCATTAAAAGGCCAAACACATCCCCGGGGCATTGGGCGATCCATGACGCGGCTAGGTTGCCATATTGCGTCCAAACCGGTTCAAACAACACGTTTAATCGCTGCAAATCCCATGGCGGGACCATGGCATGCTCACCCACTTCGCGTTCAGCTTTGACGCTGTCGGCAACCACTCCAAACAAGCTGTGCACCAAAATCTCAAGGGGGTAATGCGGGTTCGACACCGGTGCAGTTTGAGTGAGAGCAAGCAAATTATGGTCTCCTCGCAGCACTGACGGCCGCGTTCCGATATTAAATGCTGTGTTGTTAGCGGCACTGAGGGCGGAGCCGTGGTGGCTCCGGAGCGGCATTGGAGCAGTCGTTGCCGCAGCCGAGCCGAGCAATCTCGCGGATGTGGCCGTCGCCAGCGGTTGCCGGCCAAGCCAGCGGCCATACTTGCCGAGCAGCATGCGGTAGTACCACCGCATCGTGTTTTGGTACGCCAATGCCAGTGCCGAGGCTAACCGTGGAGCCTGCTCGTGGAGCAGCGCGAAGGCGGGCTGGGCACGGACAAGCTGCGTTTGTACGAGCTGTGCGTCGGCCCCGGGGCGCCGGAGCATGCGGAGTTTGGACACATAGTAGGTTTTCGCCCGGTCCACGGCAGTGGCAAGCAGCACACGGCGGATCTGCGCGGCATCGGTGGCTGCTTTTCCTACTTCCGGCGGCTCCAGCTGTGGCTCCAGCTGTTGCTCCAACTGTTGCTCCAGCTGTGGCTCCAGCTGTTGCTCCAACTGTTGCTCCTGCTGTTGCTGCAATTGTTGCTCCACCTGTGGTTGCTCCACCTGTGGTTGCTCCACCTGTTGCTGCAATTGTTGCTCCACCTGTTGCTCCACTTGTGGCTCCGCATGCTCACGCAACCATGCCAATGCTGCAAACCACGATTCACCAACTTCGCCTTTCACAATCGCGTCCACAACCGTTGGAGGCACGGCATACGCATCGAGGTATGGCGCGAGCGCATTCAAAGCGTGCTCACGGCGCACCCGGCGGCGATGGATCCCCGCGCTCAGCTGCTGGAGCCCGTGCATTTCCTGGGTTAGTGCCCGGATGTCCCGCTCAAATGCAGCACTTTGGAGCTGGAGCTGGCGAGCAGTGTCTACAACGAGCGCGGCGTCTCGCTCAAGCATGCCCAACTCCGACCTATCGACCTTTGTGTTTGTTTCATCAACTCCATCAGAGTTGCTCGGCACACCGCGCGCTAGTTCGCTGGGTGAGATCCCGAGAATCTCGGCTACCTCGTTCATACCCTTTTAGGCAAACCCAGACCCACACTCCTAAACACTCAATTTACTGAAATATATATATATATACAAATGGCGATGCATGCATATCACTGATAAATGTGAAACCTCACGTTGCTTGGCAGACAGGCTGCTTTTCATTCATTAGATTGGCCATTAAGAAGGCACCGGTTGAAGGTCCAAAACCGCCGTGACTTTCAGTATAGTGTAGTGTAGCTGTACCGTTAGGATCCAAGTAGGTGCCAAAGTAGTAACACATATTTCCGGGGCCCGGCATGCCAGCTTGAGTAACATACAGGTTCAATTCAGTCTTTGTTAGAAGTGTCACAGCCACATAATACTGTATAGTCTAGTATTTCCAGGGCCCGACATGCCACCTTGAGTAACATACCGGTTCAATTAATCGTGATTTCTCCGTTAGAAGTGTTTTAGTCACACAGTTTATACTACATAGTGGTTATTGTTACTTTTAGTGTAGTACAGTTGTACCGTTAGGATCCTAGTATATGCCAAGGTAACGCATATTTCTGGGGCCCGACATGCCAGCTTGAGTAGCAGTTTAGTTTAGTCGTGAAGTAACCTAATTGAGTTTCTATAGCACTAAACAACTGGAGTCGTGATGTTTAGAAGTACGCGTGCTGGGCTGTACCAAGGGTGGCATGCCGGGCCCTAAAAAGCTTTATTATATTAAATAGTAACATTAATAACTATATAGTATAAAATGTGTTGCTGGAGTCGTGGATATGAAAGCAAGCTGCAACGTTAAGTGCTAGTATATGCTTGCGGAATTGTATATCCGGTATCCGAGGTATCATGAGCTGCCCTGGGCAAGGTCACTAATTAATGGCGCGCGGTCTGAGTGCACTGACGTCGCTGGCCTATGTGGGCTCCGTGTACATATTCCCCGGTGGACGCTCCGTTGCTGAAACTCCTGGCGTCCTGATTCGCCGTATGGCCGGCGTGTGCCTGCTAACTTTCTTTACCGTGCTCAATTACGGCGTGCAACCCGCTAGCTGGCTCCGGCTCGATTTACCCGCTTTGTTTGCAGCATTGAGGGCCATAGTATTGCTCCACGTGCTGTATTTGGCACCTTTGCTTGCTCACGGTGCTCCAGCTTTACCGCCACTGCTGCGATCCAGAGGAGATGCTATCCGCGTTGTGCGTGCGTTGGTCATTGGGCCATTTACTGAGGAATTCGTGTACCGTGGCGTCATTGTTTCTCGGTATTTGGTGGATGGGTTAACTCCTCGCCAGGCATTGACCGAGAATTGGGTATTTTTCGGGCTGGCCCACCTCCACCATGCAGTGATGCATTGGCTCAATGGGCTGGCGTGGCGCAAGGCAATTGTACAGGCAACGATCCATTTTGCCATCACGAGTTTGTTTGGAACTTATGCGTGTTTATGGCTGCTTCGCACGGGTTCGGTGTGGCCCGCAGTCGTGTCACATGTTCTGTGCAACTTTTACGGGCCTCCGCCATTGGCGGGGCCTAAATGGTATTTACCATTGTTGGTGCTGTGTGCGGGGCTGTTTTTAGGCAGTTTCAGATATATACATTAGTACATACCTCAGTAGCGTACCTCAGTAGCGACCCCACCTAGTCGTCTGACAGCGTTGGAGTTATAAAACACATCTATATACGCATATGCTAATTAACTTTATGAAGCGCAGTGAAACTGGAGCAACAGATCTAACACCGCATTACATACAATACACACATCACACATTTAATGCATTAACGCATCAAACGCATCTCTAATAAACACATCACACATTTAATGCATCAAACGCATCAAATACACATCTTTGAGCATCACACAGAGCTAACATCTCTAATACTTATATACAGCGTTAAACATTAACGAGTGCCATGCGTGGTACCCCGGTGGCTGGTTAGGGTTTGGGGGTCGAACAGTACTTAGGGCAGGTGATTGTTTACCCTGGGCATGGAACTTGCAATTAAACAAATCGAGACGCGCGACCCCCAAGAGCTGTGCAAAGCGGCACACACGGTAGAACTTTTCATTTTAAAGGATCGCAAACAGTTTTGTTTGCAGCAGGATTCATTTGCCTATAATATTGCCGGCAGGCTGGCGCTCCAGCTCGATGCAGCTTTGGCCTACGACGAGATGGCAATCATTGCCTTTTTGAGGCTATTGCGCGGTGTGTGCCTCGTACACCGGCCCTCACGCACGATTTTCAACAACGAGAAGTCATTGCTGACGTTGCTAAATGCTGGAGTGCGCGTGCCGCGGCCCGCCGTGCAGGTAGCTGCCATAGACACGCTCGTGGCAATTCTCGTGCGTGAAGTAGACACAATTCGCAAATTTGAAGCAATTGGGGGACTAAAAGTAGTCTGTGATGTTTTCAAGCAGTCTCGCACCACAATCGAGGTGAAAATGGCGATTTTGCAGTTTCTGTTTTTTTACCTCGTTCCGGAAACGAAAATGGGCGCACCAGGACGCAAAACTACCAAGGACAAACAGGCAATGCTGGGAAAATACCTTTCGAATGCCGACGGCATTGTTCGCGAACTGGAAATGAACCGTCCGTTTGGCACGAGCGACCTTGAATGGTGATAGCACAGATGTAGATCACTTTATAAGCATAAACAAGCATAATTAAGCATATACTAGAATCGAAAACATTGTATACTTCGATAAACAAGGCATATTCACTGCATTCTGCTTCGGCTAGTTCAGGCATGAAACTCGTGACAAGGTCACTTTGTTATCGGCATACCTAAGGATCGTACATAGTAGCGACGGAACCGAAATAACAATACACATTTGCGTCCGGATACCGCAGCTCAGTAGAACAAGTTTTGATGTGTAAGGCCGAAAGTAAATGGGTCCAAAACCGATGATGTTCAAAGGATTCTGTAAAAAATACAAGGCGATTGAGCTCGTGGCAATTGAAACTGACACAACTGCACTCCTCCACCAATGCGCAATAGACTGGGTGTCTTAGCCTCTCCAAGCTTCCACAGCTCACTACTGCCACCATAATCAATAAGGCTCTCGCAATGTGTAATGGTAAAAGCGTCTTATCGGTCTCAAAGCCCCACCAACAGCCATGTAGCGGCCGTAATTTGTATTAAATAATTAATATTTACTTCGACCGTAATCAATAAGGCACATAGAGGCCGCAAAACGGGTGCCCAGCGGTGTTTAATGGCGTCCTAATGGCCCCAGCTCCAGATCCTCGTAACAGCCCACTGGCTGCCCACTAAAGTCCATTAACATTCTCATCTAATTAATATATACTTACCACCATAATAAATACGGCTCGCAACGTCTAGCGGTGTTTAATGGCGTCCTAACGGTCCCAGCTCAAGACTCCACAAACAGCCATAGCCATCATCTATATTGATTTTTACTTCGGCCATAATCAATAAGGCTTGCATTTACATACATGAACCACAAGCCGGTGTATAGCGGGGTTTAACGGTCCTAGCTTTCAGCTCATACTAACAGCCCACCAGCAGCCCATCAGCGGCCGTCTCACATTATTTGCTATCTACTTCGACCAATAAGGCTCGTATGAAACACCTGATACGCATTTACATAAACCGCAAGCGGGTGTAGCGGTGCTTAATAGCAACCTTACGTTCCCGGACCCACTAATAGCCTAAACACAACTTTGGCGTTCCCGCGCTCGTTAAATTAAACAAACAGTTGATATTTTCAATGTATGAAATGCCGTCAGTTGCTTCGTCATTGATTAGTGCCATCTAGGAGTGTTTCCTTAACCAACTATGAATTTGGCACGGATCAGTGCAAACGGCAAGTACGTCGCCGCTTCGACGGGCCGCGATCCAAAGTTGCGGTTCTATTCTTTGTCCGGTAGTACACCCCCACCTAACACTGACCAATCAACTACCGATACCACCAATTATGAACTTAAAGAACTTGGCACTTACGATTTCCACAAACAGGCGATTAACGACATGACATGGTCGCCCCTAGCCGAGCACCTCGCCACGGCCTCTGAGGACTGCACCATTGTGGTTTGGCGAACGTTTGTCGATGCCGATTTTAACCCCAAAGTCCAACTCCAACCGCGGCGAGTTTTACGCGGCCATGCCGCCGGAGTTACCTGTTTACGGTTCAACCACCGCGGAAGTCTAATTGCCTCGGGCAGTGTGGATGAAAAGGTCATTGTTTGGGGCGTAAAGGGCAAGTCGCTTGTTCACCAGTTCAGTGCACATTCGGGCCCCATCACCGCCGTGGATTTTAGTCACGATGGCAAACTGCTGCTTTCAGCGAGCTATGATGGCTGCATACGTCTTTGGAATCTGGTGGAGGGCCATGCGTTGCGGACATTTGGCCGGTACACGCGCGTCACGCCTATCAGCTGTGCACGATTCAGCCCGAACAGCAAGTTTATTTTGATGCATTACATCGACAATGCAACGGAACTGGTGGATCCCGCAGCCAATGAATGTGTGCGGCAGTTTAAGTTGCCCAACGATGGTGACACTCGGTTGCGTGAGGTTATGTTTCTAAAACCGAATTATGTGGGCGTGGTATCCTCTCAAGGAGTGGCATTGTTTGATATCGAGAGTGGGGAATGCGTGGAGCACCTGGGGTCGAAGCCAGCGCGGTGTTTGGATGTGGCAATGTCGCTCAATCTTGGTGTATGCGCTGGCCCGCATGGCATTGAGCTGTTCAACGCAGTGGAACGAAGCTGCCATGAACTACTAAACTGTGAGGAAACACTATGAGGCAGCATTTAAGCATGTAAAACCAATGCCTACTGATCTATGCCCCACCAGCAGTAGGAGCCCATATTAACATATTATCATTAATATCTACTTCCATAATACAACGCAATGTTTAGCGTCCTCTCGGTCCCCAAACAGCCCATTGAAGCCATGATTTACTTCGACAATAATCAATAAGGCTTGCATTCACATATATGAACTGTCGGTGTCTAGCGGTGCTGGCGTCCTAACGGTCACAGGTTCACACTGATAACTCCTGCAAACAATCCATTAGCATCTCATTTACATTAATATTTACTTCGATACAAACAAAATGGCTCGATTTTACAGCCCGCAACCGGGTGTAGCGGTGCTGGCGTCCTAACGGTCCCAGCTCCAGGCCCGAGCTCCAAAAGCTCATACAGCCATCTTTTATATACTTCCACACTATGTAGACCGGGTGTAGTGGTGCTAATGGCGTCCTAACGATCCCAGCTCAGCTCACACTAGCTCCGGCAAATAGCCATCTCATTTACTTGATGTTTACCTTGACCACTAAGGTGTGCCATGTTGCTACGAAGCACTAAGGTGTGCCATGTTGCTACGAAGCACTACGGTGTGAGATAGTGCTACGAAGCACTAAGGTGCCATGTTGCTACAAAGCCATACGGTGTACATGCTTTATATCATTTACTTAAATTGATGTTTACCTTTACCGTACATACATTAACATCTACTGCATATGGCATAAGTCCGGGCCGATCCCACGTGACCGCATGCTCTCGGCCATACTCATCTATGGGAAGCGCGGCGAGATTCTGTCCTCGCGCGTTTACAAGGACGGATTACGCCGGGCAGTGACGGATGCCTTCAGAGCACAAGTGATTGCCTCGACTGAAATGCCGTCCCCCCTTTTGACGCTGGGAAGTACGAGTTTTCTGCATATCCGCCATAACGGCATGTACATCGTGGCTGTGACCCGCCACGACGTTGACGGCATCGCCATTTTCGAGTTTCTTTACCGGCTGTGCGAGGTGTGCACTGCGCAGCTCGGGGTGTTCGATGAAAGTGCGTGTTACCGCTATGCTGCCGAGCTCTACGCCATTCTCGACGAATTGGTGGATTTCGGAATGCCGCAGAACACGGAGGCACAAGCTTTACGACTCCCGCCAACTACGATGGAATCAGTTTTGCCTGGTTCTAGCTCTAATGTTGGTTCGGGAGTTGTCAGCTCGCTTAAGAGATCACTGACAAGTGCTAAAAGTAACTCTCGTAACAACCAGTTGGCGGCCAATGCATCGGCAAAGCAAGCAGGAGCAAATTCGATTGCAGCTGCATCGCCTACTGGTGCTAGCAAACATATTGATGAAGAAAGCGTGCCCTGGCGCCAAAGCAACATCAAACACCGCCGCAACGAGGTGTTTCTGGACGTTGTGGAAAAGTTCAATGCGGTTATCGAGTCTGATGGCCACGTTGTTAGTGCCAGTGCCGACGGGTTTCTCAAAGTTAAGGCGCAGCTCTCTGGTTTGCCGCGGTGCCAAGTGGAATTGGGCCACAGCGAGGTGCTGGAAAGTAGCCAATTGCACGCCTGTGTTGACCACGCGCAGTTCCATTCCACTGGTGCCGTGCAATTTGTCCCTCCTGAGGGCGAGTTTGAGCTGCTGAGGTACCGCTCCACGCATAAGGTCAGGGTGCCCTTGCAGATCTCCGCTAATTTGCATGGCTCAGAGCTGCTAGTAAAAGTGCGCAATGTGCTTGACAAGCGGCAAATGATGAACATTGTGGTTACCATTCCATTGCCTGCGAAGTCGACATCGAGCACGCAGCGCTTGAAATGTTCTAGTGGGAGGGCGAAATTTGCGCCGGAACACACGGCAATCGAGTGGAAGATTGGCCGCTTGTCGTCCAATTCGGAGGCGACTTTACATATCACAGCCGATACACAGCTGGGCAACGAGGGGCCGATGCTCGTGAAGTTTTCTGTGGACATGTACACGTGCTCGCGGCTCAGTGTGCGCTCGCTGCAGGTCGTTGAAAGTTCTAAGTACTCCACATTAAAATGGGTGCGCTACCTAACGGAGTCAGGCGCAGTGGAGGTCCGTTTACGTTAACCATCAGTACACTATGTGAGGTGCTTGAACATCCAAATTACAATAACATATGTTACAGCCTCAGTTACCTCGCCTTGGTCTCCGTCAACACCCACATAAAGTCACAATAGATATGTACAATTGCGAAGTTCTACATGCCGAAGTCCCGAGTGAAGACGCTGCAAGATCTGAACAAGTCCTCACTTTTGTACACGCAGTGCTCTACCAAATGGATACTTATAGGTGATTGAGATCATTAACAGTGTTGCGGTAATGCAGATATCTAGATGCAACTCGGGTGCCAAGCGGTGCAATGCAGTTCTAAAGTACTGAGGGGTGCAATGCAGTTCTAAAGTACTGAGGGGTGCAATGCAGTTCTAAAGTACTGAGGGGTGCAATGCAGTTCTAAAGTACTGAGGGGTGCAATGCAGTTCTAAAGTACTGAGGGGTGCAATGCAGTTCTAAAGTACTGAGGGGTGCAATTCAGTTCTAAAGCACTGGGGGGTGCAATTCAGTTCTAAAGCACTGGGGGGTGCAATGCAGTTCTAAAGCACTGAGGGGTGCAATGCAGTTCTAAGTACTGAGCGGTGTTAAGGCAATACAGTTCTAATGCAGTTATATGCACTAAGTGATGCAATTCAGTTCTGGTGCTTCCTAAACGGTGGAGTAATGCACCGCACAGGTCCCAAGGAAATTGCACCAAGCGGTGATAATGCAATTAAATAGTTAAAATAGTCATTTCGCATTGAAGTGCCTGCTCATGGCTGTCTACTAATCTGTCTACCCATGCATACAGCTCAGAACGAGTATCTACGGCACCATGATGGCTCCATGTATGCCTGACATTCCATGCCTCTAAAGGTGTGCGACATGAACACAATGTTCCTTACAGAACAATACTAACTTGGTATGTCCTGGGTGATGGCTACCTATTAGCTTGTGAAGACAATGTTCCTTACAGCTTAGAACGCATACTTGGTATGTCCTGGGTGCTATCTGGGTGTGGAGCCTATGAGTGATGGCTACCTGTTAGCTTATGAACACAATGTTCCTTACAGCTTAGAACGATACTAACTTGGTGGGTGCTACCTATGTGGGAGTGCCTAAGAGTGATGGCTGCACCTGTCTACCTATTAGCTTATGAATGTAATATTCCCAGTGTTAAATACAGTTTGGAACGCGGTAAATAACAACTTGGTATGTCCTGGGTGCTATGTGGGTGTGTGCCTATGAGTGATGGCTGTGTATTATACCTGTCTGCCATGCATGAATGCTTTGATATATTACATACAGTTTAGCATAATACTAACTTGATATGTACTGGGTGGTATGTCCTGGGTGTGACAGCCTACTTATGGGTGCTTATACATGTCTACCTGTTTAGTAGATATTACTACTAATAGTAGTAGTAGTAGTAGATATGTTAGGTTATATATGAGTGCGATGTTCTTATTGCAGCTAAAACGCGCTAACTTGGTATGTCCTTAGTGCTATGCGGGCATGTGGGTGCATGTGGGTGTGGTGTATGTGGATGCGGGTGTATGTGGGTGTGGTGTATGTGGATGTGGGTGGATGTGGGTGCGCGGGTGCATGTGGGTGCATGCGGGTGTGGTGTATGTGGGTGTATGTGGGTGTATGTGGGTGTATGTGGGTGTATGTATGTGGATGTGGGTGGATGTGGGTGCGGTGGATGTGGATGTGGGTGGATGTGGGTGGATGTGGGTGCGTAGGTGCATGTGGGTGTATGTGGGTGGATGTGGGTGGATGTGGGTGGATGTGTATGCGGGTATGCGGGTATGTGGGTGCGTAGGTGTATGTGAGTGTATGTGGATGTGGGTGTGTATGTGGATGTGGGTGTATGTGTATGCGGGTATGCGGGTATGTGGGTGCGTAGGTGTATGTGAGTGTATGTGGATGTGGGTGTGTATGTGGATGTGGGTGTATGTGTATGCGGGTATGCGGGTATGTGGGTGCGTAGGTGTATGTGAGTGTATGTG
>JAJMBI010000045.1:0-70425 GCA_030572815.1 Starmerella asiatica | reverse complement strand
AGTTCGGCAAGGGCCGTTTCCAGACTCCTGCCGAGAAGGCTGCTTTCTTGGGCACACTCAAGAAGGACAACTAATACCCATCTAATATATACGTAAACACTATACTATCCAACGTACTAATCCAACGTATTAGTGTGCAGTAAGTGATTAAGCGCTAAATGGCATAAGAATAGGTAAAACCACAAAAAAAACTCGTTCCCCAACGACCTGACTTTCTATTAGCTAAAAACAACCTGAGCTTTGGTTCTATCATATATATTATATACAAAAATCTATCGTTAAGTGACTGAAAATATCGAAGTAATGCGTTATACTTCAAGTATGCTTAACCTTCTTATTCTTGCTGAGTTCCATGCGCTGCGTGAGAAATTCGTTGATCTGAAACTGCACGCTTTCCACATCCTTGCGTAAATCGTAAAGCGGGTCGTTCTTTTCCGGTTCGACTGCAGCGTCGCGCGACGTGTCTTTTGGCGGCTCTGTCGCTGCAGACTCGCGCGTGAACTCGACCTTTTCACTGCCACATTGATACACCGCCTTGACGCCCATGCTTAGTCCGCCCGTGCCTGCTTAGATACACCTAACCCTTAGATGTACAGAATGGTTTGCCCCACTACTTTGTAGATCCCGAAGTATACCGGCCAACCGTGACCTTTGGCCGGCCTGCCGGACATCACGTGATGAAACCGGCAGCTATGCACCTGCATCGGCAGATCTTGTTAACCATATGCGCACTTATAAATGGACGTTCATGATGTGCCCACCTGTATATATGCGTACCGGATGTGTGAACGCATAACTAACATATTGTATAGCCAGAAAGGCCAGCCTACTGAGATAAAACTTGATATTTTTTAGCGCAACCTTCCGCTCTGCAACAACTTACTATGGGTTATACCTAAGGCTGATCGCAATCATGCAACGCATATACGACCTAACCACAGTACCCTCGTTGGTATTCCATATGCACAAGAGGCTCTCAAGATCAAGTGGCTTCCACCCGAACGAGATATGTATCCATCAAGGCCACGTTTGTACGATATATATATAAACCCCGCCCAAGGCTGCTGCTGTAAACGAGGCTTTAAATGTGCTATGAATAGAGTAACCCTGCATGAACTCAAATGCCTCGAGATCTGGTTGGCCAAATTTTCGGAATAGTGTCTTACATGTGTGCACCGGGAAATCCCAAGCTTGCGCACGCCCCCAAACACCCCCGATGTTGGCGATAAGAGCATCCTTTAAGTAGTTATAATACGCACCCGATCAGTTCACTGATGCTGCTGGGGTGTCGCTAAATTTAAGGACTTACAATGCCGTAATTTTATATTGCCCGCCCCAATCCGAGAAAACGATGAACCGCAATGTTATGCACGGTTTATGGGCACGGGTGAAGCAGGCACAATTAGGCATTAGTTTTGCTAAACGGACTTTATATATGAGTACATCTGACCTTTAGTGAACGTAGATCTTCAGGTTTATACCAGTTTCTCTCTACAATTGGCTTTTATAGGCCTTTCTTACAATTGGCATCTAATCTTAAATGGCTATCTTAACTGCCATTGCACAATTTGCTACGCTATTCAGTGCGCTCTCCGGTGCTGACGCCCGCCCAATTAAGCGTGACGTTCTTCGCGTTCCCGGATTTGACTACGCGAATGAAACTGTCCGTGGTGTAAATTTGGGCGGTTGGTTTGTGCTGGAACCCTTCCTGAATCCCAGCTTCTTCACCACCGGGTGGGACGTTTATGACGTTCCTGTTGATGAGTACCACCTAGCGAAGCGGTTGGGCAAGAATAAGACCTTAGAGGTTCTCGAACCTCATTGGGACAGTTGGATCCAGGAAAGCGATTTCGAGGATCTGAAGAAATGGGGATTCAACTTTGTTCGTATCCCCATTGGTTACTGGGCCTTCCTGGCTAGGCCGGAGGACCCCTATGTGCAAGGTCAAGTGAAGTACTTGGATCGCGCCATTGGGTGGGCTCGCAACCACAGCATCAAAGTGTGGATCGATCTCCATGGTGTCCCAGGCTCCCAAAACGGTTTGGACAACTCGGGACTCCGTGATCACATTGATTGGCAGAAATACCCTGTGAACTATAATGACAGCTACAAGACTCTGCAATTGATTGCGGAAAGGTACGCTGGCCCTGACTACTATGATGTGGTTGTGGGCATTGAGCTGGTCAACGAGCCGTGGGGCACGTCGCAGTCGATCAATATGACCAAGCTTAACGAGTTCTACAACAACGCGTATCCGATTGTTCGTAACCAGGGTGACAACGGTGTGGTTGTTCATGATGCCTTCATGCCGTCTAACTACTCGAACTCCTGGCTCAATATCCCGGACTTCTACAACGTCATTGTTGATCACCACTTTTACCAATGCTTCTCAATTCCGGAGCTGAAACGCACGATTGACGAGCACATTGATTACGCTTGCGACCTTGGCCTTAGGATGAAGCGTGAGGACAACAAGTGGCACGTTGTTGGCGAATGGTCAGCTGCACTCACCGACTGTGCGCCAATGAACAACGGTGTTGACCGGGGCGCTCTTTACGACGGTACCTGGAACAACAACGAACCGCTCGGTTCGTGCGATTGGATCAATGACTATAGCCAATGGACTAATGAAACTAGGACCAACACGCGGCGTTACGTCGAAGCCCAGCTCGATGCATACGAGCACGGTGGCTCTGGTTGGATCTTCTGGACTTACAAGACCGAGACTGCCATTGAATGGGATGCACGTAAGCTCATTCAGTACGGTCTTTTCCCTAGTCCGGTGACCGACCGCAAGTACAAGAACATCTGCGGTTACTAAATATACCCCAATTAAACATTCTAACAATAGTACACAACAAACATAATAATTAAAGTTCATCTCAGCCACTTAAGCAGCCCTTCGAATTGAAACACCACCCCCAATGGATAAATTTCAAGCTATTAGTCTATTTAGCTAAGCAATGGTGTGGCATTGAGATGCCTTTTAAATATTTACATTTATTCGATGACCTTGATGTTGATGGCCGTGCAGTTCGCACCGCTCGGGGCGCCAGCCACGTCGTCAAGAACGGCAACGCCAATGGCACCGTGCGAGGCATAGCGATAGATATCGTTCGGAGTAACGTTGCGGCATGCGTAGAAGTTGTCCGTTTTCTCGTTAATGGCAAGGTACCCGTCAATGGCCGTGGCATTCACTTCAGAGTACACGCCGAACGTCAATGCGTCTGCGTTCGCGCCCAAAACGAACCGAATGTCGTCCCTAATGGGGTAGTAGAACACGCCATCATCGAGTTCGAAGTCAACCGCAGGGCCGGTAGTAAGGAAAGCGGTGCTCAAACCGGCACCCTCATGGAACGGCACGAGGTGCAGCCCATCAAGGTCCGGGGAGTTCGACTCGGTAACGAAGTCAACCTTGGTAGCAGCGAACGCAGCAGCAAGAAGAGAAAGAGCCAGCATTTAGTAAAAAGTTCAAAGTGAAGTGAAAATTATTTAGCCTGTAGTGGTTTATATATTTGTTTCCCGAGGGCGTGACGTCATCATGCATAGCCCACCGTCAACGCAGTACCCTAATACCGTATATCTAAAATTAGAACACTTTTCAAAAATACTTTAAGCATGTGAACAACACATACCAAATAATACGTAAATTTCATTCATTCATCATCCATTCCTAGGCTCAAGCAGCCAGCATTCGTTTCTACAGGATAAAGTATTCTCACATTTAGTCGTGAATAATTACAGAATATATATATAGTCATATCTAGCTGTATACCTCCAACTTCTTAAGCGCCTTCACCAGGTCGCGGTTATCCTGGGCCTTCGTGCTGACATCAAGCACGGCCTGCAGCGCGCGTTTCCACGACTTCAGCCTGCTCTCAATGATATTCCAATGCTGATCAGTTACCGGTCCCACGACCGTTGCCGACTCAATGGCGAATGTTTCCGTTAACTGGTTCATCCGGCCCGTAACCAGCCCGCTTTTAATGCACTCCACAATCACCGCCTCCACTTTGGTCTTGGGGACTTGCACGGCTTCGGCTATTTCCGTGTACGAAAGCTCGCCCGGGTTCGCAGCTGCCAGCCGCGCCACGCCAGCTACTTGGGCTTTACGAACGAGCTGTTTATCCTGCGAGTACTCTGTCGGTAAGCCAGCAAAAGTGGCATAGTCGCCCTCGGAAATGGCCTTGACACACGTCAATAAATCAGAATTTGATAATTCGCGCACACCCTCAAGCAACAGCAACGAGTCCAAGCTTTTCGTATCGGCGGGAGGTGCCGAGCTGTGCAATGCCCGGCTTAACAGCAGGTTGGCAACGCTGCTGAGTTGTGGGAATGCCTGAACAACCTCGGCCAAAAATGCAATTACTTCAATGTCGTTGTGAGGAATTGCCTGGGCCAATGAAAGCACCAATTGCTCAGTGCCATCAAACTGCCAGTTTTGCAGCCACTCAGCCAGCTGGGCGAGCTGCGGCACAAGCTGTTTGGCGGCATTCGCACGCACGGCCACATCAACAATGTGGGCGAACACTAGCGGCTTCTGTGGCGAATCTGCGGGCACAATGTTGAACAGGTTGCCGAGCACGGCCAGCAAGGCGAGCTGCTGGGCCGGTGCAGCGGCCTCAGCTTGAGTTAACGCTGCTAACACTTTCGCGATCACAGCATCGAAATCCGGCGCACAGCTCAACACATACCACAATAAATTGAAAATGGCCTCGAATTCAGCTGGAGGGGCCTTGAAAAGCGCTGCAGTACTGTCGGCAATGGCCTCGAATTGCGGCTGGGCAGTCGGGGGGACGGCCTCATCGTATGCGGCGCGGAACTGCTCGACAACGGGCGCCAGCGCGTCGTTCTTGTTACGGGCATCTATGTAGCTCGCAAGATCGACGAACGCGTCGACCACGGCGCTGCCGGCATCGTTATTAACGATGATATATTTGGGGCCGTCGCTCATGGGTGAAAAAAAAATCCTCGCCCAGGCTTGGGCCAAAGGCTGGAGACAGCAGCCGGGGGTGTTTAGTAGCCAACGCTGTTTATTAAGGATAGAAATTACTGGAAAATGTACACTTCAGTTTTAGTCTATGCTGGAAAATGTGATTTAGTTGTTGCTGGAAGGTGGCCGTGTCGCTGCCTGCTTAAATTCGGTGGGAATGTGTAGGTTTATCAGTAGCTGGGAAATACAGTTTTCACAAGCCTTCCCATATAGTGTAACGGCTAGCACGGTCCGCTTTCAAATAGAAGGTCCGGGCAAACCCGAGTTCGACTCTCGGTGTGGGAGATTTTTTTTTATTCCTAATACATAGCTTCTACTAATGGTAAAATTTGCACCGTTGCGTTTATTGCGAACGCTGCGGACGCTCCGAGCGCAGAATTTACCCACCGATGTCGATAAACAGCTTGCCGGGTTCCCTCTAAGTGTTCGGCAACAAGTCCTCCAGCAATTAAATTCCGGGGAGTCCACGGACGTGCACGGCGCGCAAATTGATCCAGTTATTTTCCAAGCGGGGTTAATTAACCAGCTTTTAGAAGCAGGTAATCTCGACACTGAGTTCTGGCGTGGCGTGCGACAGCTAGCCCGCATAGACTTGCAGCAGAAGCCCGTGTGGCGGATGCCGAATGCAGTTAACTACATTGACCTGTTTGTAGAGCTTTTTGAAGCCGCTAAAAGTATAGAAAATGCGGCATTGAGGCACCGCATGCTGTATGTGGTGGGAGATTATATTTATCGGCACAAACTGGTCCGCATGGACCCCATAAACGAAGTGGAATACTTGGATTCATTGGTTGCTAATCGCCGGCCGTTCCGTGCGTTGCAATTGTGGCGTTCCCGGGTAGGCCGTGAAGATGTCGAACCTGTTCAAGCTTACTGGAGCGAGGTGGGTGCCTTATTCCACCTTGAAGCAGGACTGCTACGGCAAGCTAATGAACTCGCGTGCACCACCAGGCCGTCGGCAAGGCTGGCGGTGAACCTAATTGATGCATGGGCGTGGCAGCTGCGGCGTAATTACGAATCTGAGACTAGTAGGCATTGGCTCGAACACTGGACGAACTGTGTACTGCAATTGGACGAGCGGCCCGAACAGCTGATGGGTCAGGCATTGCGGGCGCTCATTATTGCACGGCAGTGGGATTTGGCCCTGAAATTTGTTGATCATGTCAATTTACTAAAAGTTGATCTACCGCCGGCGTTTAAGCTCGCAGTGCGAGCTAAATGCTCAGAACCTGATTTCGTGCCGTTGTTCGCGAAATTGGCTTCGCGGGAGCCCTCACTCGCCACGAATCCGGCGGTGGCCGCCACCTTGGTGCTCTCATTAGCACGTTCGGGCGACTTTGAAAGCGCATTGGGGGCCCTTGAAGAATTAACTGCGCGTGTTTCCGTTCCCCAATCGTTTCAGCGTGCATTATATACTGTTTTTGCCCCGTCTAAGGAGTTCCTGCGTGCGCGAGAGCTCATAACCGCCGGGTTGAAGCCCACTGTTACGACGGCTAGTAAAGCAGCAACTAAGCAGTAGTGTACATAGTTTAATATTTATTCTCACGAGTTATGGCAAGCTTATCTGGTGAAACATGGTTGAAATTTTTTTCGCTTATACTTCCTTAATTCGGCTGCAGCTTCCCCGCCGAGATAATCTCATGTAGCAGTGAGGAGTCACTATGGCGGGTATTTCGCTAAATCCTTCCTAAATGATTACGCCCTTGCCCTGCCCCGCAAGCCAGCCCACAGCCCAGTTGCCCGCCGATATCATGAAAAATCGTTAAAACTGCGCTTAAACCATTACGATATGCCATCTAGCTGGCTATATTAGTGTTGTGAAACAAATCCACGTATTATTTCACCATAATATCAATTAAACAGTACTTGTAGACCGCTTAAATAGGGTGCAGGCCCCCGGCATCGGACAATTTCGAGGGTAAGGAACCCCGCGTGGCCTGTAAGTTAAATACCCGCCAACTTCCCTAAAACACAATTAAAAGTTATCGCCAATGGTGCATCCTCTTGATCAGCTCACTCAGGCCGAGGCCGAAAAGGCCGTGGCTCTATTAAGGAAGGCAAACCCCGGAAAGCAGATCCACATTAAGAACGTGCAGGCGCAGGAACCCCCGAAACGTGAGATGGTGAAATATCTCGAGGCCGAACATAGCGGTCGCCCGATTTCTCCTCCACCGCGGGTTGCCTACTGCGTGTTTTTCGTTTTAAACGATTACCGTGCTCAGGAATTATGGATTGATTTAGATGAGGAGGTGGTTTTACGTCGCCAGTTGTTCCCCAAGGGAGCTCATCCGCCTTGCGATCAAGACGAGTTTGACAAATTAGAAGTGAAAATGTTGAAACATCCTGAAGTTTTGAAAGCATTTGAAGCTTTGGGATTGACTAAGGAAGACATCAAATGTGTGTCGCCTGATGCGTGGATGTATGGTTCTGATTCGGCAGCCGAAACTGCCCAAAGGTACGTCACTTTCCTTATGTACATGCGGGACCCCAAGACGAACCATCCTGAGTCCAACATTTACGCCAGACCTTTACCGTTCTGCCCGATCTTTGACATTGTCACTGATGAGTTTGTGCGAATCGACTGGTGTGCGACCGGCGGGGATGGCGACGATGACAATGGGTTCAATTACAACACGCGCGACGCTTCTAAGCCCATCACTGCCGACTTTGAGAACCGGGATTACCTTCCGGAACTGCGGGGCGTGCCGAACCGCACCGATTTAAAGCCATACAATGTGACGCAGCCCGAGGGTGCCTCCTTCACAATTGATGGATCTGAGGTGAAATGGCAGAAATGGAGCTTCCGCGTGGGGTTCAATCCCCGCGAGGGTGCTGTTCTTCACGATGTGCGGTATGACGGTAGGCAGACTTTCTATCGGTTGTCAGTTTCTGAAATGGCCGTGCCTTATGGTGATCCCCGGCCGCCATTGCACCGCAAACAGGCGTTTGACTTGGGTGACCTTGGTGCAGGATACTGCTCGAACTCGCTGGGGCTCGGGTGTGACTGCCTTGGTCTCATCAAGTACTTCGATGGCACGCTTGTTGGGCCCGATGGTAAAGTGGAGATCCGCAAAAACGTTGTGTGTATGCACGAACAGGATGACGGGTTGCTCATGAAGCACACAAACTTCCGCACGAACGTTGCTAGAGTCGCGCGCCGTCGTGTTTTGGTACTCCAGATGGTCATTACCGTTGCGAACTACGAGTATATCTTCATTTGGTATTTGGACCAGGCCGGTGGCATCTCGCTCGAAGTCAGGGCCTCGGGGGTCGTGTCGACACAGTACATCGATCCGGGTAAAACGTCGAAATGGGGTACTGTTGTGTCGCCAAGCGTGTTTGCCGCCTCGCACCAACACGTATTTTCCGTGCGGATCGACCCGGCAATTGACGGGCACAAAAACACCATCCAGGTGTGTGACACTGTTGTTGCTCCCTGGGACGAGCAAAACCCGAAAGGTACTGCTTTCTACAACCAGCAAACTCCTGTGGAGGTCAGCTCTGCCTTTGATGCCGACATTTTGAAGAACCGCTACATTAACATCGTTAATGAGAACAAGATCAACCCGGTTACCATGAAACCGGTGGGTTATAAACTTGTTCCGGTTCCCACGGCGTTGATCATGGCCTCTGAGGGAAGCATTGCCCGCGCGCGGGCGAACTTTGCGTCGCATCACTTCTGGGTTACCAAGCACCGTGACAACGAGTTCTTTGGAGGAGGTGTGTGGACGAACCAGTCGTCGCGTGAGATCGGCGGGGTTACTGATGCCGTGGCACGTAAAGAGCCGGTTCGAAATGAGGACATTGTGCTGTGGCACTCATTCGGCCTCACGCACCACGTCCGCCCGGAGGACTGGCCCGTTATGCCCGTGGAGAAATTGATGATGACGCTCTCCCCATACGGTTTCTTTACTGAGAATCCGGCCATTGATGTGCCGGAATCAACTCAGCAGTTTAACCGTTCGGTGGAAGTTAAGGACTGCCGTTCCTGCCAACGCCTTTAATTGCCCTTAAATAAGGCGTTTTGAGTTACATATTAAGTTTTTTTTCAGAAATTTGGTCTCAGAATGTTGTTTTTTCATATAGCTTTATTTACACAGTGTGGCACAGCACATACATATCAGGGTAAGGTGCACTGGCCACGACCCTTACCTTCCATAAACGAACAGCTTCGGGAACGGAAATCCTCCAAGTGCTCATGGCTGAGGACGTTGCGAGGCTGGAGAGCTTGCATGCCCAGCTGCGCAACACACGAGCGATTCTACCCCAAATGGTTAGGAAGCTTGCATTCGCTGACGAGGACGGAGGCAGCCAGCAGCTTTTCCAGGGTGTCGCGCGGGATCTCGCTGAATGGCAAGCGGCAACGGCCGAACTGGAGAAAAACTATCTAGAGCTGAAGCCGTTGATGGCTGATCTCACCAAAAAGTAGGTGCAATGCCGTCATCTTACGCCCAATTGCTCTAAACCTCATGTAACTCTTTAAAACGTCATTGAGTGCAATATTTCTCGGTAATTATTGCATTCTGCATATGATTCACAGCGCTACTTGCAACTGCCATTCTTGTATGCAAGATGGGTTCCATACTTGAGAGGTTGGGACCGGGTGTTTAGCCATCTCCTGCACTTATTGAACATTTAACTGAAGAATAAAACATATGTTAGGTTGAACTAGTCACTGGTGAAAAATCGTAGCTTCACAATACTGCCCATGGGAACGTGAGCCATGTCGAGCGCGTATTTACCGTTTTGGCACACCACGAAGCCCGCAGACATGTCAACCAGGTCTTCCATGATGGTTTCGCGATAAAATAGGCACCGCGGGAGGGGAAGCTGGTTAGTTAAAAGTGCAACTGGGGACTTCAGCAAGCAGGCAATGACGCGGTACTGCAAAAGGGAGCAGTAAAACGTGCTTCCGGCGAGGTCTACCTTAAGGACGGTCCACGCTTCGTGCCACATGAAACATCCGTTTTTACCACCTTCACTACTGCCGTTTTCTACTTCGTTGGTATATTCGGTGAGTCCAAGCGTGGTTGCGTACGAATCGACGCTGTTTTTGAAACCTTCCAGTTCTTGAGGACAATCTCTAACCAACGCGAGATCCTGGGCTGCAAACCACAGACCTAAATTGAGAAACAGCGGCGACACACTACAGCTGTAAGGTGCCTCGTTACTGATGACTTCCAGCCTCCGACGTCGTAAGCGGTTTGACTCGACAGCCTCATCAGAATCTTTCGGTTCATCCTCGTGGTTCCAGCCAAGCATGGTACCAACGGCGTTAACTAGTACGAACGCTGCACCACCATAACGCCGAGACATTATGCACATCGTATTTTCAATTTCGATTCCCTCCTCCTCCAGCGCGTCAGCGAACAAAGATACATCATTTGTAAACGGCGTATAAAGAAGCTTTTCGCGCATGAGATAGGAGATAACGTCCATGTAATGCATTCGCTCGCAATTCATGCGCAGTAAAATCCATTTTACGTCGTATACGCATCGCTTACACCGTATCACATGGAAAGCAACCGTCATAAACTCCGTTTCTCCCGGTCTCCAGCAATCACAGCTCAAAATCTCTTGTCTGGTGAAATCATCAATGCAATTACGAATGCATTGGCACAGCTCAGACCTTAGCCAATTAGCGAATGATTTCAACTTGTGGGATTCTTTCAAGTACATAGGGATGTACTTTATAAGCTGCGCAATGGTAGCGACTCCGTCAAAGAACCGCTCGTTTTTAGAGGTTTTCATGCGATTGCGCTCTTCTTTCCAGGCGTCATCTGAAGGGCACCTTTCAGGTGAATACACGCACAACTCGAGCGTTTCTGGCCTCAAATTATAAACGAAATGAGCGAGTATCTTCGCAAACAACTTGAGATCAATGGATTCCATAAACTGTTTGAGTGTTTCTGCCTCTTTTGTGGCCGTAGTCTCGGGGAAAAGCTTCTCTGCCTTTGCCACCAAATTGGCTTCTTTTACAAACATTTCACACTGCAACAGCCAGGTGTGCGCCTCTTGACTATTAGGCTCCAGTTTTTGCTGAGTTCTTGCCAGCTGGAGGCACGTTCTGGACAAGCGTTTCCACGCTTTTGAGACGTACATTCTCATGTACCTGTGAGGCACTCGAGTTTTCCGCGAAGGAATGTGACAATGGACGCGGTGCCAATACTGGTTTTCGATTTCGTCAAGACAAGCGACGATGTCGCGAAGCTCTTGTGATTGTTCGGAGGTATTTCGGTTGTTACTCTCTCTGCTCAGTAGGTATTGCACGTCACCCTTGAGGAAGTTCTTCGTATACGGCTGCACAACTACTCGATAAAACGTCTTTAAAGCACCGTGCGGCTGGTTCACTTCAGACTGGTTGGCGTGAAGTATGCTTCGTGCAGTATCAATGCGCTTAAATACATCTTCAGTCGTTATGATGTACCACTTTGTCCGCGCGAGCGAGCCGAGTTTGCCATGAATAAGACTGTTATACAGATCAGTAGAGCAATTTTGTATTGCCCTTTTTTCTGCCTTTACAAAGTATTTGCTGGCGATCTGGGCATTCACGGTTTCGGTAATAATGCCGCGAAGCTCGTGCAGCAGCTTCTCACTCTCGCAATTGTCCAGGCTCAGCGTATAAAATCTCGTTAGCGTTTTCACTAACAGCGGTGCATCAAATAGCTCAAATAAATTGGGCCGTGCATCGCCTACCGTGCGTAGCGCACTATACGCCGGCTTCTCACAGAATTCGCGGAAGATGCTCAGGTATGCATGATCCAAGAATCTGGTACATGTACCTTCGTTAACATATTCGTTCATGCTATAGAATATTGGATGATCCGTATATATATATGAATATCGCAGTGCTGGCCAACTGAAATTAAGTTTCTCAGCACTGGGCAGCCCTGCATGGAGTTTCCTAATAGGGACACTACGACCGGCTTTCAGGGCACGAACAACTTGGGTCCAGTAATTCGTTCATTCCACATGTTTTGATTAGCAGCAGCGTTGAATACGTAGCTTAAGCAGTATATAGTTATAATCCGCCAAACCGATCCATATTGTCGGACAATAGGGTGATTCGACACATGTATAGTGTCATGGCAGGCTGATTCGGTCCCAAGTGTATAAGGTCGACTTCCGAGGTCTGAAAAAGTGAATGAGAGCTGTAGACTGTTATGCTAAGCTACCTGCATTGAATGCGAAATGGCTCCAGGCTGTATAATGCAGGGTTAGGAAACCGTTAGCCTGGCCCGGGGAGCCCAGACCAATGAGTTAAGGGTTGCTAATGAGTCAAGTGAAATTTCATACTGATGTCACAGCATCTCCGTGACACCTTTGCGCAATGCAAGCGCGAAAAGCGGCCCGCAATGATCACATTCTTGACGGTCGGGTTCCCCAGTATCGAAGAAACCGTGCCGTTGATGCTTGCGTTGCAGAAAGGCGGCGTCGACATCATTGAGCTCGGCATGCCCTTTAGCGACCCCATCGCGGATGGTCCTGTTATCCAGCGGGCCAACCAAGTAGCGTTGGACAACGGCGTTACCATGCACATTGTTTTGGACACTGTACGTCAAGCCCGCAAGGCCGGCGTGCATATCCCCCTGCTGCTCATGGGTTATTACAATCCACTGTACTCTTTTGGCGAGGAGAAGTTTGTCAAAACAGCCAGGGAAGCCGGGGCGAACGGGTTTTTGCTGTGCGATCTGCCACCGGAGGAAGCCAGAAGGTTTCGGGCGGTGTGTGCCACGCACGGCATGAGCTACGTGCCCCTCGTTGCTCCCAGCACCACAAACGAACGGTTAGATGTGCTGGCTCCAATTGCCGACTCGTTTGTTTACGTGGTTTCCAGGATGGGCGCTACGGGGGCCACAGGAAAGATTAATAGTCACATCGGGGAGCTGCTCCACCGTGTACGTGAGCACACGAAGTCCACGCCATTGGCCGTGGGATTCGGCATTTCTACGCGGCAGCATTTTGAACAAGTTGCTGAGGAAGCTGACGGTGTGGTTATTGGCAGTTACTTGGTATCGCTGATTGGCGAGTCACCCCAAAATGAGCGCGAGCAACGAGTCATTGAGTATATTCATGAAGTAACGGGCCGTCGCAGTGTTAGTGAGCACGCGATTGTGCAGCATGAAGCCGTGCATTCGGAAACCGAGACGGTGCAGGCTGTGCAAGAGACTGCTGCTGCCATCACCACCGGTTCCGACCGGTTTGGCCAGTTTGGAGGACAGTACGTGCCTGAAATCTTGCATGAATGCCTGAAAGAGCTCGAACAGAGCTTCTTGGCTGCTAGGGACGACCCACAATTTTGGGAAGAGATCCGTAGCTACTACCCGTACATGGGCCGGCCCTCCTCCTTGCACGTTGCCGATAGGCTCACTGAGCAAATGGGCGGTGCGCGGATCTGGTTAAAACGCGAGGATTTGAACCATACTGGCAGCCACAAGATCAACAACGCTTTGGCCCAAGTCGTGTTGGCGAAACGTATGGGCAAAACCAAGGTGATTGCCGAGACCGGTGCTGGCCAGCACGGTGTGGCCACGGCCACTGCGGCCGCCAAATTCGGTTTGCAATGCACCGTAGTTATGGGCGCTGAGGATGTGCGGCGGCAAGCCCTAAATGTTTTCAGGATGAAGTTGCTCGGTGCTGAAGTCATTGAGGTGCATACGGGCACACGGACGCTGCGTGATGCGTGCAGTGAAGCATTGAGGATCTGGATCACGCGGTTGAGCGATACGCACTACGTGCTGGGCAGCGTTACGGGCCCCCACCCGTTCCCGACGATGGTGCGGACGTTCCAGTCGGTTATTGGCCGTGAGATCCATGAGGAGTTCCCAAGGCTGCACCCTGAGCACAAAGCATTGCCCGACTACCTGTTCGCATGTGTTGGAGGTGGCTCGAACTGCTCGGGGACCTTCAGTGAGTTCATCAAACATGAGTCCGTGAAGCTTGTGGGCGTGGAGGCCGGCGGCGAGGGGATCACGACGAAATTCCATGCTGCTACGTTGACTGCCGGGGTGCCCGGAGTGCTGCATGGCGCGAAAACTTACATTTTGCAAAATGAGGATGGCCAAGTAACGGACACGCACTCAATCAGTGCCGGACTTGACTACCCGGCCGTGGGGCCCGAACTAGCGTCGTGGAAGGACAGTGGTCGCGCTCAATTCATTGCTTGTGATGATGCCGACGCTTTACGCGGGTTCCGACTGCTCAGCCAAACGGAGGGGATCATTCCGGCGATTGAGTCGTCGCATGCCATCATCAAGGCAGCAGAACTCGCGGCCACCCTTCCGAAGGATGTTGACATTGTTGTTACCGTTAGTGGCCGCGGCGACAAGGACGTTGCGCATGTTGCTGAACTTTTGCCGAAGTTTGGGCCCAAGATCGGCTGGGACCTCAGGTTTGAGCAGTAGAATACTTACATACATAGAAAATAGCGGGTCTTGTGTGCACAATTGTGCTCGGTAGGTGTGTATTGTATGATCTTGTGCTATGTATATGCTCTGAACGGCTCCGTTCTCGGTATGGCCCCGTTCTCGGTATGGCCCCATACACTGCCTTGAGTTGTATGAGCTGGCCTTGTGATAACCTCACTCGAGCATGAGATGGCCGTAATTGAAATTACTTACTTACTTTGTATTTACTTACTGTAAACAATTTTATTCTACCTAACTAAGTAATTATTCACTAACTATTGGGCAGGGATGCGATGGCCCGGAACCGGAACAGCCCACGTTCAATACGGTTACCCCGGCGGCTTGAGCCTCGATGGCGACCGGTTAATAGCTGCCCGCGAGCGTTCCAACGGGTTTTTAAATGGTGGCACGCAAATTCTTGCCAATACGTTGTTTCCACCGCTTCGCCGTAACGAACACCCCGTGCAACGGCAGGAAGCTTTCTCGTATTTTATGGCCAAAGAAGATCTTGGAGGTGTGCACTATTCACTACTCAAGGCTTTATCCTACGAATCTCGGTTCATAACCTCGCCGGCCACGCTCGATCCGGCCCTGGCACAGTGTGTCACGATTTCGCCAAATTACGAGGTTGTTTATGGAGAAGATCGGTACATCTCTGTTTACGGCAAGCATATATTAAGTGTGGGCAGTCGTGTGCTCCAAGTCGACGCTGGCGGGCTGTTTCGCACTCACAAGGGAATTGGGTTCGCCAACGATTTCTGTAGTGCTCACGACGTTGTTACCGGAAATTTCATGCACTGTTCACCAATAGACGAATCTGTAGCAGTTACTGAACGCATGGGTGCGCTTAAAGTGTTCGATATTGCCACCAGTAGTTGTACATGGTCAAACCAGCAGCCTAGAGGTGACCTCAAAGGTTGGAGCCACGTTGTTGAGTGGGACGAGCACTGCTTGTTGTGGGCGAATGCATACAGCGCTAGTACTGTTGATCTACGCGCGCCAATTGAGCAATCAAACACGCAATTGGTGCATTATGGCAACAAAATGGAGGAAGTGCGGGGTCTCGTTCGCGTGGGGCCCAGCGAGGTGTTTATACTGACCAGCTATGATATGCACTGGTTTGCAGGACACGGTCTTCCAATATTGTCGGTTGGGGTGCCACTTTTAGCAACCGATTACTCGGTGTCGCTGAGCCATTGCTACAGGGACCAGCAACATATTGTTACAATGACATCGCAAGTCACGCCGCAAACTGCCATTTTGGAGTTCGGCAGAGATGCGGGCTTGCCCATAGCACTGGGCGACATCACGTATGTAGAAGCATGGCCGACGATCTGTCCGCAAAGCCATGTAACCGTTCCATCTGAAGGTGGACTGAGAATGTTCAGTGTAGGCGTTGAAGGTGGGTTGTACACGCAGCAGCTGAACAGGGCGCAAGATGGTGATGTGGACGAGGTCATTGACGTGCCGCCCGTGGATCCCGCTCCTGATATGAGAATTGATCTCGGGTCCGAATTTGTGCTGACGCGAACTGAGCAGCCGTTCGAATTGTATGATATGTCTGCTTACTATAAGATGGCATTCGCGCCTGTGCACCCGCAAGTAGTGGAGCCAAGTGCAGAGTGCAAGTGGCAGGCATTGGGGTTCCCTAACTTAGAGGCGTTTCGGCAGTACTGTAACAGTATTTGGCTAGACCCGCGGCCTGAACATGATGCAAATACACAGGCCTGTGTTGAGCAGTGTGTTGCCGATATTGCCGAAGTTACTAAACAGTTCAATACGCTAGCGCCTCAATTGGACATGAAAGGGCTCAGCACCGAAGTTCTAAATACTTTAAAGGAATGGCCGAAGCCAAAATCTGACCCGGAATCACCTGTTGAGGAGCACGCACAGTCGCAATCTACACAGCCTACTGCATCTCAGCCTACACGGCCTGCATCTCAACCTGCACTGTCGCAGCCTACACCATCTACACTGTCGCAATCTGCAAAACTGCCTAAATTGCCTCAGCCATCATTGTCCCAGCCAACATCGTCACATAAAAAACGCAAGCGACACACACACAAAAAGCACAAGGAGTAACGCTACTAGCAGTTTACATGTAGAATACTATAGATTAGATTTAAAAGCACCATGTAGTACGGCACATACTAGCATTCGTGCGGACGCTGGGGCGCTTTTGGTTTGTCGTTGGCACCAACGCTACGGGCTCGCGTGCGGCGGATTTCCTCGGCAATCTGGTACGGGTTGACACCTGCCGTGCACGCAGACTGTATGTCGTTCAGTCCTGCCTCATCGATGCCGGTGTTGAGCAGCAGAGCGATCTCCCGCAGGGCCTTAGCTTCGTTCCGGTCCATGCCCAACCCGGTTTGGTGAATGGCCATTTTATATACAGTAAGCTCGACATACAAAGTGAAATGAAATATAAATGTGTTAATTAGTCGAATAATCTGTGTAAGAGTTATGACATTTATGGCAGGTGTGCTGAACAATGGACTGCAGGCTTGGGGTCCTGCACAGTATGTGTCCATTAATTAGCCCCCACATCCTACCACGGGCCGTGCACGAAATTCGACATATTTCCAGTAAATAACGTGTATTTAATTAATTTGATTGAATTCAGCGTCTGTTTGGCACTGCCACGTAGCGGTTGTGGCCATACGTACATATATATACACATGCCGGTTTAAAGTAGCTATATAATTGAAAACCACACACAAAAGCTGGAATTTGAGGCAATGCCCACTCAAAGTAAACCGAATAAATGAAAGACTCACTGCTGACCGGCTCATCTTTACCGAGATACCGAACCCCATTTATCATTATTGGCAAATGCTGGTTCTTCCGCTACTTTCGCTATGCACGGCGGACGACTCGCTGTTGTGGGGCCCCTACGCTCCGCAGCTGTACTTTGGCGTGCGTCCGCAGTTGCCCGACTCGCTCAGTGCGGGGCTAATGTGGTACTCTTCCGGTGACTTGCGGAGAGCTGCCCACGTCCGCCACGACTGTAGAAACGAGGACGATGTTGTATTTGGCTGGGATTCGTTTGATTCGAGGCTTGGTGGTGTGCAGCATTTGCGCGACGGGCTGCATAATGTCAACATTACTACTGAGTTTGTGAAAATTGGCGACGGCACGGCCTGGGAGGCGCGAATTAGGGGCGAACAACCCGAGAATGCAGTGCTCACATTGGTTTCGTACGTCAGTTTAAACAGCGTGAGCCCCCCGGCTTCGCGGCAAATCGAGAAGGATGCTCTTGATGACGAGTTGAATCTGAGCGCTATTACTCGGCGTGCATTGCACCCTTCCGGAGTTTCCGGTGATATTGTGTTAGCCGGGAAATCTTCCAGTCTCGGAAAGTTCCGATTTATCATAACAGAAGGCTCTGGAAGGCACCCCAAGAGCACGCACCCGCAAGCCGACCAGAAATGGGGTAATCGCACGCAGTACTCAAACTTGTACGTGCCCGGATCGCAAACGTGGCAAGTTAAGGACGTCTTTTTGACGTTGACCCAGGATTCAGCTGCCAAGTACATCAACAGTTATGGTGAGGAGCCCGATGCCGCGGCATGGCTCGCGTTGGCGCTGGACAACGAGGACCGGCGGGGCAATTTGCACTTGGTGCAGCATACCTTCGAGGGTCCCTTCGAGTTTAGCTGGAAGTTTGTGCCGAAACGTCACGAATCAGCTTGGGAAGTGGGAGGTGTAATGCACGACTTGGATGCGAGGTTGGCAGAAATTGTTGATGCAAATTCACTGAGGTTTGAGGAGTCCACTCAATTGCATGCCCCGTTTACTTCGGCTAAGTACCAACAGTTTGCTCGGCAGATGCTGGCTAATGTGGCCGGCGGGATCGGGTACTTCTTTGGTGATAGTTTGGTAACTGAGAACCAGTCGCCTGCAGTTGAGGTTATGGAGCCCCATGAGTTGTTCACGGGCACTCCATCACGGGCATTTTTCCCTCGGGGGTTCTACTGGGATGAGGGGTTTAATGCTTTGGCACTGATGGATTACGATGCCGCCCTCGTCCGGGAAATCGTGGAGTCGTGGCTTAAAACGATGGATGAAGATGGGTACATCCAGCGCGAGCAGATCTTGGGCAATGAAGCCCGGTCAAAGGTTCCCGAGGAGTTCCGTGTACAGGACCGTACCATTGCAAACCCGCCAACGCTGGCAGTGGCCATGGCCCGATTAGTGGGTAAACACCGGACGTCGCTAGGGCCCTTGGATGAGATTTATGAACAGTTCAGCAAACATTTCGCGTGGTTTAAACGTACCCAATCGGGCGAGTTGGTGGAGTTCGACCGTGAGTACCCGTCGCATGAGGTTTATAGGTGGCGGGGACGCACGCCAACGCATTTGCTGGCCAGCGGTCTTGATGATTACCCGCGCGGCTCAGGCGAAATCATTGAAGGTGAGCTCCATGTCGATTTGTTGGCGTGGATGGGCGCATTTGCTACCAGCCTTGCCGACCTGGCTAGCGCCATCGGTCGCGATTCGGATGCAGAGCACTATACCAAGGTGGTTAACGATATCATTCGCAATTTGCAGGTTGTTCACTGGGATGCTGAGCATCACGCATTCTGTGACGTTACAATTGATGAGTTTGAGGAGGACACCCACGTGTGCCACCGCGGGTATGTAACGATGCTGCCATTCTTCCTCAAGTTGGTGCCGGTGGGCAATACTGACCAGCTTCAGGCGGCCTTAAGCGATATCCGTAGCCCGCTGCGGCTGTGGAGCGTGGCTGGTGTGCGGAGCCTCGCACGCGATGATGAGTTTTACGGCACTGACGAAAACTATTGGCGTGGACCGGTGTGGAACAACATGAACTATCTTGCCCTTGATGCGTTGGCCCATTATGCAGCCAAGGCTAAGGATGCAGCGGTACGCGAGCGTGCCGCCACGATCTACGGCGAGCTGCGCAACAATGTCGTTAAAAACATCTATGAGCAGTGGGAAAAGACGGGCTACGTATGGGAGTCGTACGATTCCGAAACAGGGGCTGGAAAAGGCGCGAAGGCGTTCACGGGATGGGGCGCACTCGTGGCGAACATCATGGCAATGCCGGAATCCGTCAGCCCGGAAACGATCGCAGCACACGACGAGTTGTAGTGTCAATACAGCTAAAAATTTAAGGATATACATAGTAAATAAAAAAATGCCGACTCAAGCTGATTTTATCGGCCCCACCTATTTAATTAGTGTTTGTTTCCCGATCTAGTAATACATTCACACGCCCTTACCCTAAACATACACAGGTCAAACCCCGCGGCTAGCAGTGCTCTCCATATTGTGTTGTATCGATGCAAATTTGTAACAGTTCATCGTATTAGGGGAATGCCCGATATATAAATACATAAAGTTAGACCGCTAAGTGAGCACGAGACCGGCGGTAAATGTGGAACTGCATAAGAATTAGCACGTCCTCCGCAATTGTGCCTAGAGACCCCAACAACCACGGCAAATAAGCACGCAGCCAAGGACCGTCCATGCGGAACAGTAGTACTTGGCCCGCGTAGGTCAAATTACCAATAATGCTCAGCGTGAAGAACCCCATCGACAAACCCTGTACCGACCGTCGTTGGTGGTTTTGTATAATCTGGGGAATGCGAGCCACCAAATAAAGCGTGGCACTGACGTAGCCCAGCAGGTTCCCGGCCATGCTTTTTGAAGGTTCCTCGGCCCCCGGATCGGTGGCATCCGACACGAAATAGTTTAAAGTGGCCACAACAATGACAAAGATCGCGGGCAGGATCGTTTCAATCATGAAATCGCGACGAGATTCAGTAGCTAAAACTATATCCGAAGCGACATCAGCGTCGGCATCCGAAATAGCCGTTTCTTGCAGCAATGGAGTGGACGCATTAACCAATGGAGATGCAGTGGGCTGATCATCATCACGCACGGGGGATGCCGAGCGGTGGGCAGTTAATCCCATTTTAGGTGCAGCTGACAGCTGTTTATAGTACCAGTACGAAAGTAACAGCAGAGTATCGCTAAAACAGAACCACAACGCCACGAATATGAGGCTGGGACGTAATTGACCAATTATTGCCCCTCCTAAGTTCGCCAAGTCGCCGAAAAACCAAGCAAGAATAAACCCAATGGCAATGCCGTCTGAGGACTTAACTCGCCATTCCTCCAGCAGCTGCGGAAGCAGTATTATAATCCAACATGCCAAGGAAAAAGAGCCGCATATATTCGAGAGAACGATGCGTCTATCGGAAACGAGCTGCATTGATTTGGTGAACAATTTCTGCGCTGAGTATGCGTTCCAAGCGCTGGTTTTAAACCCTTCGCAGCTGTAGGGTTGCGACGAAAAAAATGTGTCACAGCATTATCTACTGATGCGCGTATTGATAAGGCGATTTATATGGCGAAAAGGCAACCTTCCGATCACAGTTTTCAGCAACCCGATGGAATCTGTTTGAAATGCTTATTGATGTAAAAAAAAAGTGGTTATCTTTAGACAATTTAGACTAATTGGACGTCCGAGAGGTGACTATTTAGTCTTTCATAGGGAATGGGCTTCGGTTAAAGCCCACCTCGGGAGTCTTCCTTAACGGTGTTTGGAATGTTCATAGTACGCCTTATAATATACGAACGGGAAATGACTTACAAAAACAATTAAACTGCTATTTAGTGTGTCATCGTCGAGATAATGGAGTGTACACTGCAAACGATTTAGCAACTACTGTGAGTTCACCTTTAAGCGCGAACTTTACCTGCCCAGCGGTACCCGGGCCATCCACCTTCAGGATCTAACTCAGGGACGTAGGCCGGGCACGGGACCTACTGACACGGGACCTACTGACACGTGACTTCACTTCACTTCACTTCACTTCACCCTGCCCTGGACCCGGGCCTTGAGACCCTATTTTGTAAGCCCTAGTGGAAAATTTTTCACACTCACGCCGAGGGATGTTAAAGTACCTCTTGCCCTACTCAGACCTCACACACACTTGTGAAAAATAATCCCAAATGGTAAGTTTTTAATGAAAGTTCAGGAGAGCGAAAGGAAAGAAGATACGTCGCTTGAGAGCAGATAACATGCGTTACCGCTCTCTCGGCACTTGTTGTACTAATTTAACCCGGGCAGTATTGGCTTGAGCCCACCCTTTAGCGTTGTGTAACAATTAGCGTCTTTATGGCACTAACTGTTGATATTTACAATGAGGGTGGGCTGTAGAGTGTATGGTTCTGCCTCTCTTCCACGGAGTATAGCTTGTGGCTGAGAGAATTGATTAATTTCTCATGTTTTCATCTCTGGTTCGTATCGGTTTTTTTTTTGTGGATCCTAAAAATAATTCTTTTTTTATGAACACAGTACTGACCACTCAATGACCCAGGCCGCCCAGAAATCCAGTAAAACCCCGGCTCCCGCGCCGTTTTCCCAGAAGAAGTCGAAGACTTCGGGCCCGAAGAACCCCCTGTTTGAAGCCCGTCCTAAACAGTTCGGCATTGGCCAGGGTATTCGTGCCCCTACTAACCTCTCGCGTTACGTTAAGTGGCCCCAGATGGTGCGTATCCAGCGCCAGCGTAAGGTGCTTAACCTGCGTTTGAAGGTTCCTCCCGCCCTTGCCCAGTTCCACACTGTGCTCGACAAGAACTCGGCCGCCGCTGCCTTCCGCCTTCTCAACAAGTACCGCCCCGAGAGTGCTGCTGAGAAGAAGGAGCGTTTGCAGAAGGAGGCTGCTGCCATTGCCGAGGGCAAGAAGAAGGAGGATGTCAGTGCGAAGCCGTACGTGGTTAAGTACGGTCTTAATCACGTGGTTTCCCTGATCGAGAACAAGAAGCCCAAATTGGTGCTTATTGCCAACGATGTCGACCCCGTCGAGCTCGTGCTTTACCTCCCGGCTTTGTGCCGCAAGATGGGTGTTCCCTTCGCTATTGTGAAGGGCAAGGCTCGTCTTGGCACTTTGGTGCACAAGAAACAGGCCGCCGTTGTCGCTCTTACCGAGGTTAAGAGCGAGGATGCTTCCGAGCTTTCGAGCCTTCTTTCTGCCATTGAGGCCAGCTTTGTTCCTGCTTTCGACGAGCACCGTCGCAAGTGGGGTGGTGGCATCATGGGCTTCAAGGCCCAGCAGAAGGAGCGCAAGAAGCGCGAGGCTGCGGAGGCTGCTGTTCGTGTGTAGTTACATACTTATTTAAGCCTTCTTATGCATCAATTGTTAGTAGTTCAATGCAGTACGTGTGTATGTCGGGTATGTCGTGCATGCATACCGAGTGTGTAGTGTGTAGTGCTGTGTGTATGTCGTTTATACATACCGGGTGTGTAAGTGCTGTGTATATGTCGTGTATACATGGACCGTCTATAGCCTCTTCTAATGAAGTTCTAAATACCAATTGCAGCAGTGCGTCCATACCCAATGCAAACGCACTTCAGATGTGTGTATAGAACGTTTAGTTACGTTTAAATCTATTTAATGCATTAAATTCTAGTAGTAATACCACACCCGTTGCTAATGCTCTTCAGATGTTGAATGTCTGCAGCCGATGGACCCCACAAAGGCAGGGAATTACCCCGGACCACTAAGGGGTTGTCTATTAGCGCTTGGGTCACACGATACGGACTCATGCGGTAACCAATGGTAGGGTAACCAATGGCAGGAGGGCAAACCCGAATATTACCAACGTGACATACCACTGTCCGGTAGCTTAACCAACCCCCTAAAAGCGAACCAAAATAGCATTTGAGCATGTCTGGATTGGCGTCTTTGTGGTCTGATTTGCAGGAAACCATTTTCCCCACCGTGGCGCACGCTGATGAGGAGGATCCCGTGGACGTCGGCGAGGCCGCGACGAACGACGACGACGGGGACGACGGGGACGATGACGAAGAAGACGACGACGACGACGACGAAGAGGACGAGGAGGAGTTGAAAGATCCGCTTGACGAGCTGCGTGAACAGTACAGCGAGACCGTTTGCCACTCGTTTAAGCACCACTTCGACGAGTGCGTTGAACGCGTTACCGCGGCCCAGGAGGAGCCCGATTATGAGGATCGTGAGTATAAGGAAGACTGCGTTGAGGAGTTTTTCCATTTGCAACACTGCCTGAACGATCACATTGCCCCCGTGCTTTTCACGAAGCTGAAGTGAACCCCAAAAAGAGGCCTAAAATGACGCATAAATGTTAATGTACGCTATATACGTATGTCGAACGTTGGTTCGACGTAAATATGCAACGAGAGTGTGGAATTGATGACGAACGTTAAGTAGCTACATGCGAGTCTCATATCAATGTCAAGTATTTTAACTGGTTCAAGTCTCTTATCAGCATTGGATCGTTCATCAACGTTTAATATACCGTTTAAATATCAATGTCAAGTATTATTGCTTGTTCAAGCCTTATATATCGGTTTAAATATCACTATTAGGACTACAGATGTGTACCTCGGTGAATCCAAGGAAATTGCGAGGGAAAACTGAACATTGAGGTAAACCTCAGTAAACTAAATACAGCGTACATCCTTTTACACTTAAATTACCCGGCAATGAGCAGCATGTAGATCGGTGGTACTGTGACCGTCGATTAGGGCTTCGGAGCCCTGCTGACTCAGCACCCCACTCAATTCCACGGGCCCGTATCCTGTGCCCACGTGATCGCTATTCCAACGGGGGGCAGGCGTCGCCCGGGGTCGTGCCCGCACATATCAAAAGTAGGTAAGCTTACTTGCGAAATTTCAGCCCGCGATGTCGAAGTCAAAGAACCATACCAACCACAACCAGAACAAGAAGGCGCACAAGAACGGCATCAAGAAGCCTAAGTCGTTCCGTTACCCTTCGATGAAGGGTGTCGACGCTAAGTTCCGCCGTAACCACCGCTGGGCCCTGCTCGGCAACGCGAAGGCGTTGGCTGAGCGGAAGCAGGCCTCTGCTTAAGAGAAACCTCTGCTTAATAGAGTTTCCAAACTCGCCATGCATGTTTCGAGCCTTCGGCACGACTTATTATTTTCTCACTGAAACAGCGATTGTCGGACCCGCCGTGGCCGAACCCTGGTTTCGATCTGAGACACTTAAATAACTTATAAAAACTATGTTTCGTGTATATCTGTGCGCATGCACATAAGCTGGCCGAACAATGGCTGCCAAAAACTTAGCTGTGCTCCCCTTCATTACTGGTGTTGTCCCCAGCATGTGTATTGTTTTTAAAATGGCACGTAGTGGATCGGGCTCACAGCAGAAATATTACAATTAAATAAGTATTATGATGGTATGCAAACTTGAAACATCTCTATTTGCAATTGATGATGTTAATATGCCCATAATGGGACATTCATTTTTATTGCACGAAAACGCGGGTGTGCATTTCAATAGATAGCCAAATGCGCCGTATCAAGTTGGCGTATTATCATTGTGCGTGTATGAATATGGTCGAAGACGCACGCATAAAGCATAGGAATGAGGGCTATGGCGAAACGATCCTGCGTGATATAAAAGAGGGCCCGGAATGCGGAACTTTTTTTGAATTCTTCAGCACTATACCTTGCATTTAACTTCCCAAATATAGAAGTACAATTGCGGGGCATTGGCATTGACTAGTTTCACTTAACATCTTCTACTTCTTTATTGACCTTCGCTAGAAAAAGCCTGCGCACGAATGACGCGAAAGAAGGGCAAAGCGAGAGCGCCAACCACAAAGCCTGGCCCGTATAATCCAAAGCCATCGAATGGCCCCATTGTCGAAAGTGGAGTGCCTTCTCTGCTAGCTACATTGAGTGAAGGCACTAGTGGCAACCCAACACCTGCGGTCGCGACGAATGATCCCAGCGCGAATGTGAACTCTGTAGTGGCAAACACTGCTCCAAGCCTAGGACCTCATGAAACAGGCTCTGTGGATGCTGAGCCCGCTGCTGAGCCCGTTGCACCCATCGAGAGTTCTCAGTCACCTCCATTCTCGAATGACGCAGACCAGGAGACTGAACCGGAGCATGTACGGTTCCTCGTGAAAGGATTGTCCTCAAAGATCAGAATATGGGACCTCGAAGATGCATTGAAGCGTGAAGATATAAAGCCAAAACTTGTATCCGGACGGGAGTACAGAAAATGGTTTCGCAATTGGTTTATTGAGGATGGGACACTAGAGGAATGCTTATATGCTCAGGAGTTTCTGCTTTATTGGTATAAGGAGAATTTCTCGGAATTCAATAAATCATGGGTAAAGCCAAGAGAACCGCTTCTAGAATTCGTTCCGCTACCGGGTCGCCACCAAGCCAAAACGCCAGAGCAGGCAGCAAATGTGATTTCCCCGCAATTGACAGAGCAATTAAATGAGGGCGACGATCCTTCTGTGCGAGTCAATGCGGAAATCGATGAGGAGTTTGCCCGGCAGCTATCCGAGTCCTCTGGAGATGAGATCCAAGTGATAATCGAGGAATCTGCCTCTGAAGTCGAGGAGGAGGTGCATCCAGACGAAGTTCACGACGAGAATTTACCTTCAGTTAACGAGGCAGATGAGAACGTCATCGAAGAGCCTGCAGCACCAGTTCAACACCATGCGGAAGCACCATTTGGAAAGAGGACTCGGAACCAAAACAACCGCACGAGGCGTAGTTCTGCCTGGAACGAAAAGCGAGGTGATCGACGGCCAAAAGCTGCAGCTAAAACACCAACCGATCCAGTACCGGAGCCCGCAGTGGAGCCCGCAGTGGAGCCAAGCCTAGAGCCCACACCGGAGCCCACATTGGAGCCAAGTCCAGTGTTAAGCCCCGAATCTACACCGCAGGGATCACCTACTGAAGTCGAGGCACCCAGTGAGTACACCAGATCAGGAAGGAAGGCACCAAGCGCCTTCGTTCACACCTCGGTCCACACTGAGACGCAGGAGGAAGAGATTCAGGAGTTGCTCAGCGAACTTCCCGATGTTGTGGTCCATATCAAACCATACTACGAATGGCGACGCATACGCATACAAGTTGGGGCCAGTGCCTCGATTAACGTCGGTGAAGGTAACCAGAACCGAGCCATTGAGCTGCTTTCTGGCAAGGAATTGCACGGGTACACGCTTAAACCTCAGAAGTTTCACACTAAATTTGTATCTGACCCCCAGGCTTACTGATTTATAATTACATACTGACATTTATTACTACTATACGGCAACTCGCGAGGCATGCTTGCTCCAGTGTTCAGCTTGTTCGGTGAGATGCATGTGTGCCTAGCGCACGCAGTGCCTGCATAAAGATCGGGGCAAGGACTCGGGGCAGAAGATCGGGGCAGGGAACCAAGCGGTAGGTGTACCATTGTGGTTGGGGAGTTTGGCCGAGGAGCAAGCCCTAGTGTGCGCGTTGCATCGGGGTAAAAATTAGGGCTTTCGTAATACATGTCAGGTGCCCCTCCTTAGTTGGGAGAAGTCTTGCCGGCCGCTTACCAAGGCGGTATCGAGTCTCAAATCAGCACCTGCATAACTTAGGTTCGATTTTCCACACCACTTTTTTGTCAGTCCAATGGGTCGTGTTATCAGAGCGCAGAGAAAGCACAGTGCTATTTTCAAGGCCCACACTCGTCTGCGGAAGGGTGCCGCCAAGCTTCGCACGCTCGACTACGCTGAGCGTCACGGTTACACCCGTGGTTTAGTCAAGGAGATCATTCACGATCCCGGCCGGGGCGCCCCGCTCGCCAAGGTCGTGTTCCGCGATCCCTACAGATACAAGTTCCACACCGAGACTTTCATTGCCAACGAGGGCCTTTACACTGGTCAGTTTGTTTATGCCGGTAAGAAGGCTCAGCTCGCTGTTGGCAACATTTTGCCCCTCGGCGCGGTTCCCGAAGGTACGATCATGTCGAATGTCGAAGAAAAGGTCGGTGACCGTGGTGCTTTGGCTCGTACTTCCGGTAACTACGTCATTGTCATTGGCCACAACCCCGACGAGGGCAAGACCCGGATCAAGCTCCCCTCGGGCGCGAAAAAGATCATTTCCAGCGAGGCTCGTGGTGTCGTTGGTGTGGTTGCCGGTGGCGGCCGCATTGACAAGCCGTTGTTGAAGGCCGGCAACGCTTACCACAAGTACAAGGTCAAGCGCAACTCGTGGCCTCGCACGCGTGGTGTGGCTATGAACCCGGTGGATCACCCGCACGGTGGTGGTAACCACCAGCACATCGGTAAGGCATCCACGATCTCGCGTGGTGCCGTGCCTGGTCAGAAGGTCGGTCTCATTGCTGCGCGCCGCACGGGTCTCCTCCGCGGTTCGCAGAAGGTCCAGGAGTAAATTTATATTATCTAGACGTATGTCTTTATCCATTAATTTAACGGTAAATCAACTGAACTGTGTGGGCTGTTGTTATTGTTTTTTTTTGAAACGCCCCAGTGGCGGAACCTAACCTCAACCCCACCCCCCCTTCCCCCCGAAAAGTAAACATGGCCATAGAGCGCCGGCCCAACGTACTGGAAGCGCGCAATGGTGAGTTTTCTTTAAAGAAAAGGTCGTTTCTGGAGGAAGTTACCGATTTATTATCCCCAGAACCCAAAAGGGGGCTGGCAATTGACGGACTTTCGCTAAGACGTCGGCGACTGAGCAGTGGACATAACGCGAAGGCCAGCATTTCCACTTTGCCTAAACCGCGCAGCGTTTCTTATGGTGAGGGAATTTCGCGAATTCAGCGGCCCTCGGTGTTACCTGCGTTCGCTAGACGCTCAATTGGCCCGCAAGCGCTGCGCGAGCGCGACTTGACACCTCCCCAACAGTTTACACCGAAATTAGAGCAGGAATCGCGGCTGCCAAAGCTGGCTAATGCACCCCCCCGCGTAGCAGCTCCGGCAATTGCCGTTGGGGACCCATCTCCGCCGCCGCAACGCCGTACTAGCTCAATGTATTTACCAAGTGCCCCCTCCCCGGAACACCAAATCCAATTCGGGCCCCGCAATGTTATAATTGGCCCTAGAATTGGTAAAGGCGGGTACTCGCAGGTGTACTCCGCCACGGACAGGTTCACCTCCGAAGAGTTTGCACTGAAAGTAGTGCAAATAGGCGCAATTACCGATGCTGATGTCCGCAGTGCCCTGCTTGAAGAAGTGAAACTGTTAGAGAAATTGCGCTCGGTGGACCGGGTTGTGCATTTGATTTCGTACCAAACCACAGCCAACCATATTTGGGTGTTGATGGAGCTCGGCGAGGGCGACTTACGGCGGATTTTAAAGCACAACTTGAACTCGCACACATCATTGAACTTGGAGTTTGTTCGGTACTGGGGCGGCGAAGTGTTGCGAGCCGTAGAGGCCGTGCATGCCCACAATATTGTGCACAGCGATTTAAAGCCGGAGAACTTTTTGGTAATTCATGGCACGCTGAAACTGTGCGACTTTGGCATTGCCAGCAGTGTTCCGGACAATGCCACGAGCGTGCACCGCAATGTCGCTGTTGGTACACTGAACTACATGGCCCCCGAAGGTCTACGGGCCACGGCCATTGCACAGGCGACGTCACAAAAGTTAAGTGCAGGCAAAGAAGAGTCGAATCACACAATGGAGTCTAATGAAGCGAACTTGAAGTACAAAATTACAAAGTCCAGTGATATTTGGAGCTGCGGCGTCATTTTATACGAGATGGTGTACCAAACATACCCCTATAACCAGGCTAACTATAAGGAACTGGCCGAGCGGTGTGTTCTCAATGAAGCAGAACACCCGAAATTCGGTCCAGGAGATATCCCTGTGCCGCTCGCACTGCATGAAGTTATCAGAGGCTGTCTCAAACTCGATCCTACTGAACGCGTTACCGCATCGAAAGCCACAATGAGCCTGTTCTTCAAACCAGTGTCCATTGATTTAGATGCCGTTCTGTCGATCACGAGTCACAGCTACGAGCTAGGCCGCCAGCATGGCTTGAAAAACAAAGTCGCCAGCACCGCGAAGATCCGCGAGTTGGCAGAGTCCTTGTACGGCAAAATAGTGCGCATGAACTGGTCGGAAACTCCTAAAGAGCAAAAGATGTAAGATTAAGTGTGTATTTAGTACCATTTCTCTAAGTTGTCGAGTGTGCACCGGCCCGTGCCTTCAACTAAAGTGCCAATGTTAAACACCGTGTGGGTCTTCGCCAGCACTTTGGCAACCTTGTCAGCGTCATTGGCGCGCACAATTACCACCATACCAATGCCCATGTTCAGCGTTTTACTGATATCCTGAGGCGGAACGTTCCCGGCTTGGGCAAGCCACTTGAAAATGGCCGGCAGTTCCCAACTCAACACATCAATGTTCGCATCCAATGTGTTGGGAAGCACGCGCGGAACATTCTCGACCAACCCACCGCCGGTAATGTGCGATAACCCCAGGATGGCCTGAGGAACTTCACGTAAAGCGGTCAGCACGGCCCTGACGTAGATACGCGTCGGGGTCAGCAGAGCCAAACCAGCCGAAGTGGAGGCATCCCACGGTGCAGGGTCCTTAAAGTCGACATTGTTCGCCTCCAGAATCTTCCGCACTAAAGAAAACCCATTAGAATGCACCCCCGACGAAGCCAGGCCAAGCAACACATCACCGGGCTGCATTTGTTGGGGCACCGGAAGCAATTCATTGCGCTCAACCGCACCAACACACGTCCCGTTCGTGTCGTAATCAGAACCAGCATACAAACCGGGCATCTCTGCTGTTTCACCACCAACAAGGGCACACCCAGACTCGATACAGGCATCGGCAACCCCGCCCACAAACGCAGCAGCAGTTTCCGCCACTAAATGGCCCGAGGCGAAGTAGTCCAAGAAGAACAAGGGCTCGGCACCCTGAACAACCAAATCATTAACGCTCATAGCGACTAAATCAATCCCAACCGTGTCGTGTTTATCCAAAGCCTGAGCGATTTTGAGCTTTGTGCCCACACCATCCGTGGCAGCCACGAGCAACGGATCAGTGTACCCCGTGGCCTTCAAATCAAACACGCCGCCAAACCCGCCAATCTGCGCGTCGGCACCGGACCGCCTGGTAGACCTGACCTTCTGCTTGATTTGCTCCACAAACCGGTTGCCAGCGTCCACTGAAACACCGGCACTCTCGTAAGTGATAGCTGAAGCTGCACTAGCCGCATCAGCGGCGCGGAATGCACGATGCGCGATATCCTTTCGGCAATACGCACCCTTAAAATGCACAGCTGCCACACCCTGGTACGCCAAATCAACCGCAGCTCGCAATGTGGGCGCCCACGCGCTCACGGCCAGCACGCGGCCACCGGCAGTGACAAACTCGCCATCCTTCACTGCGGTTCCGGCATGGAATACCTCAACGTTGCTAGGAAGCTCGCCAATGGTGATCACATCACCTTTCCGGTACGATTCCGGGTACCCTTCAGCTGCCAGCACAACGGTGGCACCATACCCGTCGCGGATTTGGAAAGGCACGGAATCCAAGCGGTGCTCGGCAGTGGCCAGCATGATTTCGGCCAAATCCGAGTTGAGTAAACCCAACACAGTTTGAGTTTCGGGATCGCCGAACCGCACGTTGTATTCCAACACTTTGGGTCCCGCAGAGGTCAGCATGATCCCTACAAATAAAACACCAGTGAAAGGAATCCCGTCGTGCCGCATACCGGCAATTGTCGGCTCCACGACTTCGGTGCGAATACGCTCCAGAACTGCCTGCGTGGCGATAGGAGCGGGGGCATACGCACCCATTCCGCCAGTATTCAGTCCCTTATCGCCATCACCTACTCGTTTATGGTCCTGGGCGGCCGGCAATGCCACGCTCGTGTACCCGTCGCTGATCGCTAAGATCGACAACTCGTCGCCTTCTAAACACTCCTCAATGACGATTTCGTCACCGGCAGAACCAAACGCGCGCGTTTCCATCAGTTCCACAAGTGCCTGCTCGGCTTCTTCTTTCGTGGTGGGCATTAACACGCCTTTACCTGCCGCTAACCCGGACGCTTTCAGTACAACTTTGTGGTTTACCGAGCTCAGGTACTTGCGAGCCTCGTTTATATCACTGAAAGTGCCGAATTGAGCAGTGGGGATGTGGTGTTTCGCCATGAATTCTTTAGCAACAGCCTTCGACCCTTCCAATTGGGCAGCCCGTGCACTGGGGCCGAAAACGGGGATCCCACGTTGGTGAAAATGCGTTGTAATGCCTTCAACGAGCGGCTGCTCGGGGCCCGGAACGACCAACCCGATTTCGTGTTCCACAGCGAACTGGGCGAGCTGTTCAAACGACTCTTTGTTGCTGCTAATAGGGATGTTCGAGGTTTTCGGCAGTTTCGAGGTGCCGCCATTACCGGGAGCTACATAAATATGCTCGACTTTCTCGCTTTGGCCTAGTTTCCACGCCAGTGCGTGCTCGCGGCCGCCGTTACCAACAAGAAGAACTTTCATTAGGTCCCGTGCCCACCCGCATCCACCACTTATAAAGAGCACTACCTGCTGCTACTTCAACTACTAGCTAGTGCTACCACTATTACACCACTAACACCACTAACACTACCTTAGACTACTATCATTACCATAAACTACTTCTACTACCACTTAGCACTACCACTTAGCATCACCACTTAGCATCACCACTTAGACCTACTCTCACATTGCACAGAACAACAATGAGATGAAGTAGCACGGATAGACATCAAGTGTGGACATTCAAATTGTCGCATATCGCCCTGCCGTGATCCACTACCACCACTTAACGCTAACATACTAGACGGGATGCATTGTGTCGATAGAGCAGCCTGAGTAACCAAAATAAATATACACTATTATATATATCGGTGATTTGTTTAACTCATGACGGGCATGTGCATGTGTCAAGGTTGCCAGAGCCGACAATGCCCATTAGTATGCTCAGCCAGTACCGGCTATGCAAGTCCGCGGTTTAGGAACGTGAAAGCTCGCCGGCACTACGCGAGCTTTGTAAAGCAAAACTATGAAGATTGGTTATCGAAGTACAAGATTGGAAGCTCCTGTGATGCTGTCGTGGGCTATATAGTTTTAACCGTTTTCTATATGGCCTACCAGGCACCCATTAGCAAAGCCCAGCCATTTATGGAGTTCAATGTCAACCGTCTTAAGTTAGTTAGTTAGTTAGTATATGTTGGGGTTCAATCTAACTCTAAACCACCTTTAACTGTTTCAATGTGACCTACCAGCACCCACTAGGACAGGGCCCAGCCGTATTTCTTCTTGAACACTCATTGGCTGGTTGCTGGTATGCGACATAGTATGTTTGATTCATTCTGATAAGGGCAGTATATTATATATATATATATATATGTGTACCTGCCAAGACCAGGACGTTGAGACTTCGCATCGATAAATTGAAGAGATTTTATCGAGAACGTAGGGCCGTGATAAAAACACTGCAGGTCTGGGGAAAACGATGCAGAAATTTTCACAAAACAATTGGCCCGAACTGCATTCACTAAGGATGTAGCAGTAAAGAGACTTTTCTGAGTTCAAGGCAGAAAAGGTCCAACAAGGGAGGATTGGAGTTCAATGTCAGGTGACTCCAAACCACCTTGAATAGGTAGTTAGCTAGGATATTGTTTTAACCGTTTATAATGTGGGCTACCGGCACCCTTTAGGACGGGGCCCAGCCATAGCTCCTTATGAACTCTCATTGGCAGGCTGCCGGTACGCGACCTAAGGACAACAGTGAAATCAGGTTAGATCTTCACTATACATGGGAGATCGTGAAGTACAAAGCTTGACTTGTTGCACGATGGGTGCACTGCGATCTCGTCACACATCTTCAGCCGCTCAGTGCGGAGGTGACGAGATCGCAGGCGATGAAGACAGATCGGGTCAACAACGCTATATATATAGTAAGTGTGGCGACATTAGTAAGTTCCAAGCGGTCATTGGTCGTTTACGGTTGCTGCTGGAAATGCCGCAAGGGTAGCTCGTGTCCCTCGTGTACCTCGGGCCCCTCGTGTTCGGCAAAGCCCGCGAGTTGGATGGTTGGGGACCTACAGGTGCTGGAGTTACGCAGTAAAATCAAGTTAAGTATATAGGTCAGGGTGTACATATTAGAACAACATTGAGATGAAGCAGACATGTAGGCTAGGCCCAGCACAGCATCAAGTGGTGACCAGCGGTGTTTTTTGCCGTACTCATGCATTTCGTGCATTAATGGAATCACCGTGATCCAGTTGAATGTTATATGTGTTGTGTCGTGTATGCTGTGTGTCAATTGTGTGTTTTTAAGCGTATGCTGTATAATTCAAGTGCTGTTGTATAGTTCAAGTGCTGTTGTATGCTTTGAGTGCTGTATGCTTTAAGTGCTACTGTATGTTTTAAGTGCTGTATGTTTCAAGTGCGATTGTATGCTTTAAGTGCTGTATGTTTCAAGTGCGGTGGTATGTATAAGTACTGTTGTATGTTTAAATACTTTGAATTATCTATGCAATGCGCATTAATGTTTCGTACGTATATTAATTGTATGCTACTTGCGAAACGCGCGAAACGCGCGCGAGACACCCAAACGGAGAAGATAGACTGGTCCAGTAAGAACAACGGCAATAACAGCCGTCGCTAAGAAAACCGCAAAGGTGTCGTTGTCGGTATACTCCAAAGCGCCTTCATAAAGGCTGAAAAACATGTTTAAAAACGCGTCAAGAGACGACAAAACAGCGGCGAGTGAAATCACCGGTACTGCCATAGAAAAGGCACTCCAAATTGATGAAACAAACCCGGCCGTGTACGGCGCGAGCAGCACTGCCGATACTGCCAGTGCAATAGCGACGGCGAGCTTCATGTTCATCGATTGATGCTAGCGTACGCGATACGGTCAACATCACATGTACAGTGCATGTAGACATACTTGACGATTTAACATCATTGCAAGGCTGATGTGATGACCAGCTCAATTGATTATTTCATTATCCAAAGTAGTATTAGATTTCATAAATGTACATACACCGCGAAGGTGACTAAAGGAGTGCATGAAGTACATGCAAAGTATTGCAAAGTAGTACATGTGCGAGTGGTGCAAAGTGGCATGTAATGCATGTAATGTATGTGCAAGTGGTGCAGGAGTTCATGTATTGCAAGTGCAAGTTGTGAGGCATAGATTAGTCCTACGTTGTAGATTTATCCACCCCGAATATAGTAGATCACGCCGAGCAGCATCAACACAGTAAACAGTAATTGCATCAACGCAAACGGCCCCTTATCCCACACATCTGCTAGCGGGCCCCCCATCTGGGTTATAAATAGAATGCCGATACTCCCCCACAGCGAGTAAACGCCAGCAACTCCGCCGGCAGCAATTCGCCGCTGGTCAGTAGACATCGACATCGATACTGTCATCACGCCGATCTGGGCAGCGCCCAGCACACAGCAAGCGAAAACCGGGAACCATCCATCAACTGTAGGCGCTAAAGTCAGCATTAACGCCCCCAGCAAGCCGGCAATGGCACTCCCTACCAGCACCTTAGCATTGCCGAACTTGTCTGCCGCTAATCCAATGACAGGAGCTAGCAGCAGCATCGAAGTACTGGCAAACCCCGTCATCACCGCTGCTCTTTGGATCCCTGCGGGGCATTCCTCACCGGCATGACACCTCCCGTTCTCTTCAAACATGGCGTTCACCCATAACGGAACAAACAACGCCAAAACAACCGACGCGGCTCGAGCAACCAGGCTGCCGAAATAAGCTAATTGCAGCCGCATATCGGTCCGTGCCGCGGCAAACCCCGCGGCAAGCAGCTCTTTATATGACATGACGCCACCTTCGGCATCAGCAGCTGCCTCATCAAAAATGGACACTGCATTCGACCCTCTTAATAGGGTACGGACCCCGCGCGTAGGGTTCTGGTACAGACTTACGAAAAGAGTAAGAGCCACAATTAGGGTGCCCACGGCCACGACAGCAAACGTGGAGCGTAAAGCACCTGCTCCATCACGAACAACAGAATTAAGTGTGTCCCAACCAATTGTGGCGAAGTTATGCGGTAAAGCTGTTCTAGTAGGCACCGCCACAGATTCGGGGTCTAACCCGAATTTGGTAGGCAGAGGAAGCAAAATTGCCACGGCAAACACCGCACCGACACCGCTAGCGAACCCGGCCCACCCCGAAAGTTTGCCGTTCGGCCGGGGCAATGCCATAACTGCATCCAGCACATCGTCCGGTGCAAACAAAGGCGCATTGGCCTCCTGATCCTCGCCGTTGGGAGATACATTCGCGCAGTTCAAATTGCGGTATGTGGGGCTCCACGCCAGCAAACTCAGCTCGGAAAGCGCTGCGGGGATCATGCTGACCATGGCCGCAGCCCCAACAGCGAAAACGCCCCTAATAATCAGCAAATACGGCATAACCTGGGGCATTCGCGGGTAAGCGAAGACCGCCACGGCTGCAAGCACCAGGCCGGCTACAGCAACGTCGCGCGTGCCGGTTTTGTCACTTAGGGTGCCCCATAACGGAGCGGCCACAATGGCCACTAATTCATCAATTAAAGCGAGCACACTGCTCACCGAGCCGATCTTCTCGACTTTATATACTTGCGACAGCACGAACGGCTGTGTGCTGTTGATAAACACGAGCAGCGCTATGGTGGCTGCACACAGCCCGAGGTACGCCAGTGTGTAGCGCATGCCCTTGCCTTACAAGCCGGCGGCGGGTTTTACCCGTGCCACCATGACAGTATTATTATGCCGCCAGTATTATGCCGCCAGTATCATGCCGCCAGTATCATGCCGCCCATATCTTGCTGAGTGCATGTACGGGCCAGCCAAGCAACCCGTACTAACTGGGGCAATTAGCCGCGAGTTTATTTTTGAAAGAAGCAATTAGCCACGACGTCAGTGCGATCCGCAGTAAAATTATCTATTATATACCTTGATCTGCTCCACCTCTCTGGGCATGCAAGACCATGTCTAACACACTCAATGTCGATATTACACCATTAGTTATTATCATATAACTGTACTACCGATCATACGAGCTAATACCGAGATCATACGGGCTTGGAATGTCTTAGCCTTGGCATCAATCGGCCACTTATCTCTGACCACGTGCTCTTGCATCCTGCAGTCATAGATCCCCAGCCCTGCTAGATCTACCCAGTGCAAAACCTCTACTTCGGAGTTGACTGAATGCACAACGCAACAACATGTTCCGGTGGATTCTGGAACTATGACGACTTCGAAATATGTCATAAACAGCGCTATTTAGAAGTATACCCTATTGGTTTCGCGCTGGCTGTGGCTCTAGTGTACACAATCATTGCCAGCCTCATAAAATGGCGGTATGCCACGCCAGCGACCCCGCGCAGCCGTGGAGAGCTGGTTTATCATCCGCAAGATGCGCCAGATTCTCAAGCGCGCATTGTTGTGCGCACACGTAGCGTTTCAGATGAGCTGCGGTTACTTGCAGAACTCGTGCTGAATTTAGTGCAAACGGCAGTTGCTGCACATGTTTACACTTCTACTGCAGTGAAACAACTGTACGCAACGTTTGCCCCACTTACACCGAAATTGACGCTGCTACTCCTTGGTTACATGTCATTACTATCTATTTACCGATTAGTGTATGCACGCCAAGCCACACCGTTAGTGGCGAGCCCGTTCATGCAATTGAGCTATTTGTATACACTGGTGCTCACTGTGTTTGCAATTAACTGGTACTCGCAGAAAATGCACCCCGTGTCGCCGCTGGTGGCTAAGTACGCCCCGCTTCTGTGCTTTACAGCTTTGGCGAACTGGTTAATTCTGTTCTCGTCGCCAATTGGCGATGAAGCGCCGAAACTCTACACTTCTCAGGGCTCTTTACCGTCTACTGAACCGGACAGCTCGTTGTTTAGGATCATGACGTGCAATTGGTGCATTGATATGATCAGGGAAGCTAAACGTAAACCCTTGGAACTCGACGATGTGCTGGATTTAAGAGAGAACGATCACGTTTACCGTTTGCTGGAACGCTCGCGGACGTTCCCGGAAACTTGGCCGTTCTTTTGGCGATTAGTGGCGACTTTGCACCGGCCAATCGTGCTGAATTTATTGTTTGGGTGCTCAGCGTCTTTCCTGAAGCTTACCCCGACGGTGTTCATTCAACGCATCTTGGAATACTTGGAGCATAGGAATACTCCCAAGGGCGTTGCGTGGTTGTTTGTGTTATGTTTTGGACTGTCGTACTTGATTAGCAACGTTGTAAGCAACCAGTCGTTTTACCAGGGCAGGAAACTCAGTGTTGGCGTGCGTGCGTTGGTGATTGGCGATGTTTACAAGAAGGCTATCTTCCATCGCATCACGAAAGCACCGACGGCAAGGGAAAACGAAGAGGAAACCGATGTTAATGGCGACGAGAAGCTGGAGAATGTGAAATTTGACACGAGCAACTCAGGAGCAGTGATTAATTTGATGAGCGTGGATGCGTTTAAGATCGCTGAGTTCTCGGCTTACTTGCACGACATCCCCTCGGTGCCCCTTTTGGTGATTCTGTCCATTTTCTTTTTGTACAGAATCATTGGATGGTCCGCCTTCGTTGCTGTCGGCGTGATGGTGGCATTGATGCCGCTGAACGTGCTGCTCGCGCGCAGGTTAAACGACGTGCAAGAGCAGCTTATGGCAATTACGGACCGCCGAGTTGAGAAGACTAATGAGCTGCTGAAGGCTATTAGGATCATTAAACTGTACGCTTGGGAGTCGCGGTTCTCCGACAAAGTGTTGAAAGTGCGTGACGAGGAATTGCGGCTGCTGATGTGGCGCTACGTTTACTGGCTGGCTAATGGGTTTCTGTTCTTTTTGATGCCGATTTTAGTGGTGGTGTCATCATTCTGGTGCTTTGTGCGTTACCAGGGAGGCACGCTCACTACTTCGATTGCATTCACATCCCTTAGTGTGTTTAACATTCTGCGGATGCCATTGAACGAGCTGGCCCTGATTTTCACTGAACTTAGTAGCAGCATTGTATCATTTAGGCGGATACAAAAGTACTTGAACAGTGAGGAGACCTCCAAGGATGAGCAGCTTGAGCAAAATGGCGATAATATCGGGTTTAAACATGCGACTTTCACGTGGGGTAACAAAGAACCCCAAACTGATGATGGCGAAGCCGAGGCGTTTAAACTGCGCGATATCAACGTGAAATTTGCCACTGAGGACCTCAATGTGATTGTCGGGCCCACCGGTAGCGGCAAAACGTCGTTATTGCTCGCCTTATTGGGTGAAATGCAGAAAGAGAAGGGACATGTTTATTTGCCGAAAGGTGACCGACGCTTGGCCACGGTTGACCCGCAAACTGGGCTGGCCAACACCGTCGCTTACTGCCCGCAAGAGGCCTGGCTTGTCAATGATACAATCAAAAGCAACATTTTGTTCGCCCACAAGTTCGACAAGCAGCGCTACGAGCGCGTGATTGACGCGTGCGAGCTCAAACACGACTTTGAGATTCTTGCCAGGGGCGATCAAACGCTGATTGGCGATAAGGGCATTGCATTAAGTGGCGGTCAGAAACAGCGCGTGTCGCTTGCCCGCGCATTGTACTCGAACTCGCGGCACCTCATTTTGGACGACTGTTTGAGTGCCGTGGATGCCCACACTGCCGAAGCTTTGTACAACAATGCTCTGTGCGGTCCTATTGCCAAGAACCGCACGATAATTTTAGTGTCGCACAACATTGCTCTGACGGTGGGTAAAGCCGCTTTGGTTACCGTTGTGCACAACGGCCGCGTAACTGCCCATGGCCCCCCGGCTGAAGTAGCGGCCTCGGGTCATCTTGGCGATGATGAGCTGGTTAGTAGGAATGCCCACTCTGCTGTTGCCAGCCGGACAAACTCGTCCACGAACTTGGTGGCGATGTCAACTGTGACTGAAGAACGGTCGATTCCATTAGGCAGTGAGCTTGTGCAAGTTGAAGAAAACGTTGAGGAGGCTGCCATCGAAGAAGAGGAACGGGCTACTGGCCGGGTGCCTCTTCGTGTCTACCTGAACTTCTTGCGGGAGTTAGCATCAGTTTGGGGAATCGCTCTGGTGCTCTTCTTTGCCATTATGACGTCGGTTGTAGAATATTTGGAGTCGTGGTGGGTTCGATTATGGGCGCGCAGTTCGGTTGCGGATGAAAGTCATGTTTTGACGTTGTTCCGCGCGCTGCAATTCGCCGCGAACCCGCGGGAACTTGTTGCCTCGATCTCCACCGTTGGCGCTGGCCAAGTGGATGAAGATGTGCTACGCAACTTGCGATACTACTCAATTGGCTACCTACTTATCGGCTTGGTGGGCATTGCCGTAGCGATGATCCGTGAGATCATTCTGTACGTTGGTGCACTACGGGCCGCGCGCAGCATCTTCCGCAAACTGCTGCTCACGGTGGTGCATGCGCGCACGCGGTTTTTTGACACGACGCCCTCGGGCCGTATTGTGAACCGGTTCTCCAAAGATATGGAAGTAATCGACCAAGAGATCAGTGCGAACCTGATGTGGTTCATGATCTCGGCAATTGACGCGTTGCAAGTGGCCGCGGTCGTTACCTGGGTCACGCCAATGCTACTGCCGCTGGCTGTGGGTGTCATCTTCCTGTTTGTTTTGATTGGCAAGGCATACTTGGCCGCGGCTCGCGAACTGAAACGCCTTGAATCAATTACACGGTCGCCGATCTTCCAGCAGTTTGGCGAGACGTTATCCGGAGCAGTTGTTATTCGTGCCTACGAGGATACCACGCGGTTCATAACTGATAATTGGAAATCGGTAGATCAAACGCACAGGCCATACTTCTGGCTGTGGATTGCCAACAGATGGCTGGCATTCTGGTGCGGGATTCTGTCGTTGGCGATGTGTGTGATGGCAGCCACGCTCATTGTTGCCGGCGCTGATTACATCGACCCTGGTATGGCCGGTATCTCCCTTTCGTTTGCCATCTACTTCGGTGAAGGTATACTGTGGATCATGCGGATGTACGCCCAATGTGAAGTGTCAATGAACTCCGTGGAGCGCGTTAATGAGTACATGGAAGTCGAACAGGAGGCTGCCGGTATTATTCCTGAGTCGAGGCCACCCCAGAAATGGCCCTCGAAGGGCGATGTTGTGTTCAGCAATTTGAGCCTTCGCTACTCTGAGGAACTGCCGATGGTGATCAAAAACGTTTCCGTCAATATTCCCGGTGGCAATAAAGTCGGTATTGTCGGCCGCACTGGCGCGGGTAAATCAACGATCATCACTGCTTTGTTTAGACTGCTCGAACCCGCAACGGGTTCAATTGAAATTGATGGTGTGGACATCAGCACCATTGGTATTCATGATTTACGTAAAGGGCTGTCGATTATCCCGCAAGAACCCACGCTTTTTAAAGGCACGTTGCGGTCGAATGTCGATCTTTTCGGCGAGTATACTGATGACCAGATTTTTAAGGCATTAGCAGCCGCTCACCTTGTTCCCCAGAACACGACGGCAGAATCAGCTGCCCTAGAGGTGGCTACTGCTCGTACAACTGCATCGAACGAAGACGAGAATGAAAACAGTAACGTATTCTTCGATCTGCAGCATGCCGTGACGGAAGGCGGGCAGAATTTGAGCCAGGGCCAGCGCCAGTTGCTGTGTATGGCACGCGCCATCCTTAAGGAGCCCCGCATTTTGCTGCTGGATGAGGCCACGGCCTCGATCGATTATAAAACCGATGCCATCATCCAGGAAACGATCAGGGCCGCGTTCGGTACTTCCACGATTCTCACCATCGCGCACCGGCTGCGCACCATTGCCGATTACGACCTGATTATCGTCTTGGATAAAGGCACCGTGGCGCAGTTTGGCCATCCTGACGATCTGCTTAAGCAGCACGACGGCATCTTCTACCAAATGTGTGCTAAGAGCGGTGAGTTGGAGACCCTGGAGAAACTCGCGCGTAAAAGCCGTTCGCAAAAGTAGATTGACTAACATATTAACTATTCATCTGTCTACAATGGTATAAACAGGAGGTGTAAACAGGAATTCGACATGGTCCGCGCGACATGGTCCCATAACATGGCACCCAGAATATGTAAACATGTACATATATAGCAGCATTACTTCTAGTTAAAGTGGACAATTCAATTAAACAATTCAGGGTGATTCAAACGCGTATACGTTGTAAGCAACGCTGCACCATTCAGCCAATCCAATTCGACTAAACTGCAGTCTAATTAATTAATTTATATTTTGGTTAGTGTGGGGGGACGGCAGAGCTTGTGACGGTGGGCTAGGTATATGGTTCCTTACCCTATATACCCTTATACGATGGTGCTGCAAGACCCAGATCCCGCCTAGGATAAGTGTGGGACATATATGGAGGTTCACTAAGAAAGAATACGTAGACCATTATAGGATTATTCGTAAATAGTAATTCAGCTAAGCGAAGCGGTTGCCGAGAATATGGAGTGGTTTGGGCGCGTCGGTAGGGTGCTTCGTACGTTTCGATGGCAATGGCAAGATTTGACTGGCAGACGGGTAGCATAAATGATGATATTAAACGACACCCGCTGCCACAGCGGCACGCCACACCTGCTCGCTTTGTGGCTCGTTCAGGTTAATATCCAGTGGGAACGCGCCCAACTCAATATTGCGCATCTTCGCCGCGACATAAATTCTTAGCAAATCATCAACGGCTGGCCCGCTTTTACGATTTATCAACTTGTTCGCAACCAACTGCATAGCCTCGGCATCGCCCCTCACGGCAATGGCCCTGGCCAAGTTCAGCAGCACAAGGTTCCCCGCATCAATTGGCGTCCACATCGGCAGCTTTGTGAGGTCCTTAACATCCACATACTGTGACAACACCATCAACTGCTCTACAACGATGCGTAAATCGTGTTCCCCATTCGGCTGCGAGTTGCGGGGCCCTAAAAGCGTGGCCAACCGCATGCGCGCGTCCTGGTACAAATTGGGCAGTAAGCGGGCGCGCATCGATGCCGGCAATGCACAAAAGATTTGACCCGAGGCCCGCGTAACTTCTGGCCGCTCAGCAAACAATTGGCACACCAGTTCAAGCAGTGAATGTAAACTGCGTTCGGTGGCGGCACTGTGGGCCTCAAACTCGGCGAACGGCAAATGTGCCAATGCACTAAAAAGCATAGCCAGCAATTCACCGTTAGGCCCCACGGCACGCACTAAACTGATGAGTTTCGGCAGCAGGGCTGGCCGGGCACTCGAAAGTAAAAACGCCAGCAGCCTTAACGAGTTCAGCGACTGTTTACGCGCATTCACACACGCCAATGCGGCATCGAACTGCGGCCGCGCGCGTTTTAACCCCGTGGCCAGCGCCTTTGCTGCCTCCATGGATTGAGCCAGTTCGGCCAGTTTCGTGAAATTCTGTTCACTTAAAACCACAATTTCTGCCGCTAAATTGCGCGACAATTCGTCATGGTCGTTGAGCATCGGCTTTAAAGCTGTTAAACGTGCAGCATCGCGTTTCGGGTGGGCCAACAAACAGCGTAAAGCAGCTCGGCGTACCGCTAAATCCGTGTCGCGCACAGCCATTTCAACTATGCGCGGCAGATCTTCATGAACACACCGCACGGCTGCCAGCCTCACGCCGGCATTGTCATCGTTCAATGCCCAACGCGCGGCCGGCGTGTCACCGCTGATGTTCGCCAGTGCGAGCTTTCGAATGGTTGGACTGACATCCGTAACTCTAGCCGCCAACGCTGTTACTAGCACTGCATGCACTTCCGTTTGGCTCGACTCCTGGCTCGCCAATTCGTCGGTGGAGCACGCCGCGGCCAAAGAAGCACACGCGAGCGTCGCGACGTACCTTAACGGCTGTAAATGAGCATTCGAAAGGTTCACACATAGTTGAACGCACGTTTCCAGCACATTCAGCGTGCCGGCGTCGCGCAATGCCGTGAAAACCCGAGTAATTACCGAATTTAGGCGGGCATGCACTTTCTTCTGCTGGGCCGGGAACGCTGCAGGCTGCGACTGTTCCAAACACGCGCGCTCTAAGTTTGTTGCTAAATCAGCTGCTTCATCTTCGTTGAGCGCGGTGGGGGGCACCGTAAACCGCGCTTGTGCCCCAGCACAGCGGATCACCACCGACAGCAATTCCGCCACGCCGGCTTCGGGCTCGTAGTTTAATAACCGCAGGAAGTTCTCCACTATCAAGTCTAGGGGGTAGTCTGCGTCCAACAATGCGTCCGCGGATGCACAGTCCGCGGCATCGTGCTCAATGGCGACGCGTCGCTTCTTCGTGGGTGGCATACGCGTTTGGGGTAAGGGCCGATCCCAGCCCTCATTATGACGTGCCTCCCGATATGCCTGCCAACTAGTGTAAAGCAACATGGATTGCATTCAGCCCAGCTAAAGCGGTGTAGTCAATATTATATTAGTGGTGTATGATGTGCAAGTATACAGATATACGTGGTGAACATATATAATATACGTGGTGAACATATATAATACACGTGGTGAACATATATAATATACGTGGTAAACATATATAATATACGTGGTGAACATATATAAAATACGTGGTGAACATATATAATACACGTGGTAAACATATATAATATACGTGGTGAACATATATAATATACGTGGTGAACATATATAATACGCGTAGTGAACATATATAATATACGTGGTGAACATATATAATATACGTGGTGAACATATATAATACGCGTAGTGAACATATATAATATACGTGGTGAACATATATAATATACGTGGTGAACATATATAATACGCGTAGTGAACATATATAATATACGTGGTGAACATATATAATATACGTGGTGAACATATATAATATACGTGGTGTGCATGACGGTAACATTGTGAGTTGTTAGCGTTGTATGTGGTGTGCCCGGGTGGGTACAGCCGCCTCCTAGCGCGTACGTTTGCAAATACATGTTACAATGTAAGTACACTAGCATGCTGATGGTGAGCAGTGTGAGTATTAGTGGTGTATGGCATGGCTATACTTTATGTAGTACGCCATATGTAACGAGCATCACAGCACGATGTGTATATTATGTACGGTTAGTATTGTAGCATGTACAGTGGTGTATACCTTGATGAGTATGTAACATGGTGATCTTATACGTGTGTGTAGGCACCATGTACTATTAGTATTATGAGTGTTGTGTGCTAGCGTAAATGGCCATGGCGTATGCCTGTGATGGGCGTTATACGTGATCATGTACGTGTGTGTACGGTTAGCGTTGCGTGAAGGGTGAGTATGTGGTGATCATGTACGTGTGTATACAATTAGCGTTGTAGAATTGCGTGATGGCATTATACGTGGTGATCATGTACGTGTGTATACGGTTAGCGCTGTAGGATTGCATGATGGGTGAGTATGTGGTGACGTATGCATGGTGGGTGTATGTAGTTATGGCTGTATATTTTGTTGGCTTAGTGGACGCTGTGAATGTGTAATGGAGCTACCGGGCTTGGAATTCGTCTTTGGAAGCTCGGTTTGTGGGTATGCCTGCTTCGCAGCGTGGGCGGCAACCCGGTCATCGTATTCTAAAATATCCTCGCTTGTCAACTTGATCGTTGTAGGGGTGAACCGCGACATTTACAAAGTCTCTAAATAGCCTAAATGGTGGGAACTGCTTGGGTGGGAACTGCTTGGGTGGGAACTATCGGGGTGGGCACTGCTTGGGTGGGAACGGCTGTGGTGATGACGGCTGGGTAGGGTGGGAACCGTTAAGGTACGGGCAACTTTAGTATCCACCCAGTATAATGAACGACGAGTTCTGCCGAATCTGCCGCGGCGAGGAGACGCCAGACGAGCCGTTATACCATCCCTGTAAGTGCACGGGCTCCATTAAATATGTGCACCAGGACTGTTTGCTGGGCTGGCTCGAGCACGCGCGCGTGAAGAACCGCTGCGACGTGTGTGGCTCGCCGTACAAGCTGCAAAAGGTGTATAAAGCGGAGATGCCCAGCGTGCTCCGCTGGGTTGACTATTTAAGCTTCGCAATGCATCGATTGGTCGACAAATTACCGCTACTTTTCAGATCTGTGCGCTTCTTTTCCACGTGGCTGCTCATGGCCATAATTGCGAACTACATCGTGGAATTCTCGGTGATAACTGCTGAATTGGGACTTTTCCAGGCGCTTTTGCCATTCTGGCCCAACACAGTGGCCGAAGTAGTGGCGGTTTTACACACGCGCATCGAGTCGGACCCGCCCCGAGGCTCTGTGGCGCCATATATCGATCTTTTCGTCAACCTGTTTGTTCCCGAGCACGAATTGAGGAGCGCCGCTATCAATGGCATGCTGTTCTTAACGGCTTTGGGTTTGTTTTTGGTGTTCACTTACTGCCTTGGTTGGTGGGTCATCAGTGAACCTGCATTGCTCCATGATTTGGAGCACATTCATGAGGGCCAAATGGCACATATGGACCGCGGCGATGACGACGAGCTGCTGACGTACCTTTATAATGTTGAATTGGGCAGATTAAATGAAGGCGCTGAAATGGATGCCGTCATTGATAATGCATTGGTGGCTGCAAACGCCTCGGATGATGAGGAACAAGAGGAAGAGCATGAAAACGCAGGCGTTGAGCATGCTGAGGACAGACGACATAATGAGGACCCCTTCGCTCGAGCAATTGTGGGTGTCGGGTACCGGGAAAACTTTATTGCTGAAGATCTATATGTGGATAACCGCACCGACGCGCAGGTCCGCGCCGAGCGGCGCCAGGCCGATCCCGATGCCAACAATGACGAGCAATTGGCTCCAGTGATTCGCAATTTGTTGCTGGAGATGATCGGTCTTAACGCCAAAGAGCTGTTCGGCATTGTTGTTGCAGTTACCATGGGGTTGTCATTACTGGCGATGGTTTATGTGGTTATATATGGAGGCTCGCTCAACGCTTTGCGAGAGTTTTTACGCCACACTGCTGAGCTAGCTAATGAATTCGGGTCTCACTCTTTGGACCATCTCTCGCAATTTAAAATGCCGCCGACAGTGCTGAGCCACGTCCTGTTTTTGCTTTTGATTGATATCATTGTGGTTACTACGGTGCGGCTCACATCGCTGATGTTTATGCCGGTATTGCTGGAATCAGTTAACGGACGTATGGTTGCTGAGGTGTGCTATGAAATCTATGCGGTGCAGAAGACGTTGTTGCTCACATTAGTGGAAACGTTCTTGTTTCCACAGTTTTGTGGGGCGCTGTTGCATTTCGTGCTGGCGTGGCTCACAGAAACTCCCGGTTGGCATTTAAGCATGGTGTTAAACCACCCGCACTGGGCGTGTGCTATTCACTGGGGGCTCGGGTACGCATATATGCACAGTTTACAGGTGCTGGTTATTGCCTCCCGGAAGATTTTTAGACCCGGGGTGCTTTATTTCTTGCATGATAACGACTCGAACTACTTTTTGCGGTCGATGATGCTGCTGTCGTTGCCTAAACAGTTACGGCGAATCATGGTGTCGGCGTTCATTTACATGGTGTTTATTCTCGGTGGCATTGGCTTGCTTGCCTTGGTCGTGCGGGGTTTAGAACCGCGGATGTGGCCGATGAGCATCACTGAATGGCCCGGGTTCCTGCCTTTGCTCTGTTTATGGCCCTTCCATGCTGCTTTGGGTGCGCTCACCGCCAAGTTACGGCCCTCAAATCGCCGACTTATTGATTTGCTGAACTTGTGGGTCAGCGACCGACTGTGGATCCGGGTGTTTGATACCATTGCGAACTGGCTCGATCTGGGATCGTGGCTGTTTTCCCGCCCGCGCACTTTGACCCCGACAGAAAGGGCACGGATCCAGTCTGGCGACCTTTCCGGTGGCTACTTCGTGCGTGCACCGATCTCAGTCCCTGCCAAAACGAGATCGAACGTCACCACTCTGTTTGTTCCCGTTGATGAAGACGGTAACCGGTTAGATGGCAAGAAGGGGGTGCTTCGTACCGAATTGCATAAGTACACTGTTGTGTGGAGCCCCCCGCATTTCCGCTGGCGGATAGCTGCCCTGGCCGCGATTGTGTGGAGTGTAGTCTCCGCTTTGCTCGTGCTGGTTACCTTAGTGCCCCTTCACTTAGGTCGCCGGATGGATGCGATTCTGCTGCACAATGTGATCAAAAACGACTTGTTGCATGTTTACATGGGCCTGTGTGTGCTTCTGCCCGCTTATGCATTGATACTGCAGTATGCCGAGCCGCGAGAATTGAATAAATGTGTGCGATTTTACGAGATTAAGGGCTGGTTGAGGTGGCCCCAGCAAAGATCTCGGCTGCAAATGGCATTGAGCTGTGCATTTACCGCGTACGGCATGCTGTTTCCCCAGTCTTGGGGTAACTGGCTGCCGTTCCGTGTGGGGAACCACTACTTTTTCTTCCTTACGTATTTGCTGAATGCAGCACTGTTGTACAGCGTTTCAATGGTGTCGCTTACCTGGGAGCACTGGACGCACACAACCAACTTCATTATCGCCGAGAGCGTGCTTGAGGATGTTGGGCTGGTTCCGAAGTCACCGGACATCTTCAAAATGGCCGCAGCGTTAACCTTTTTAGGGCTGTTGAGCCAACGGTTCAAGGGCACGGCCACTGCCCAACGGCTCCGTGCTGAAGTTCGCGACCAGCGCTACCTCGTCGGCCTCCAGGTCGGCAACTACACGCCTAGCATGCAGGCTTAACATCCTGCAATTAATACAACCGAGTGTATAATATATATAACTAGCACTCAATAGCATAGCCCTATGCATTGCCCATCGATTTGCCCAGCTAGCCCAGCTAACAGGTCAACAATGCCCAGCTAACAACAATGCCCAGCCAACAACAATGCCCAGCCAACAATAATGCAGTATACATTGCAGCGACTGTGACCTGCCTTCGATTGCATTACTGTGAATGTCATACGGTGGACTGCAGCGAACGCTTACTAGTACATATCTACTTAAAAGCTTTTAAAGGGATCATTTTCCGACAAATCCGACGTCGCTGGGGCGAGCTGAGCTGGCTCTACGTACGGTTCGCTCGACGCATCCTCAAAATGGTCGCGCGCAGGCAACGGTGGGGAACCAGCAGCCTCTGGCACGACGTACGCAGTTGTAACGACGGGTGCCTGGGGTGCCTGAGCAGTCTGGGGTGCCTGAGCAGTCTGGGGTGCAACGTACTGAGCCTGGGGCGTTACATGCTGGGGTGCAGCCTGAGACGTGACCTGAGCCTGAGTAACCTGAGCAACCTGAGGCACTGCACCCGGCTGAGGCTGGGCTGGCTCATGCACTGCTGCATGCACTGCTGCAGGGGCCGGAGCCGGTGCTGGTGCCGGTACTGGTGCCGGTGCTGGTGCAGGTACAGGTGCCGCCGTCCGGGTTGCTGCCTGAGCTGCCGTTTGAGCCGGAGTGCGCTCATTGATCGACGTGTTAGCAAACTGCTGAGTTGGAGGCTCGATAGGGCTCTCCACCGGCGAATCCGCACCGTCGTCAGGAGCAATGTGGCCCGCCATGCGCGCAATGGCATTATACCACACGTCCAGTTCTTGCTGAGTAGTTGTACGGAAAGTGTACTTGTGCCGCGTCGAGATCGCCTTCAAGGCATCTTTACCGTGGATCCTAAACGAGAAGTCGCCCGGTGCAGTGCTCTTGTTAACCTCGGACTCGGGAACAAAAATACTCAATTCGGGAGTCGCATCAATCGTTGGTTCCGCATTCTTGAACTGGTAGAGGTAACCCGCGGGACTTAACACATAGTATCCCTGGTTCCAGCTCTTGAGCACCGTGCTCTTGCGATTCAACACACCCTGAACAATTGGCACCGCACTCTTGTGGTTCTTGTTCGCAAACGTAACGTGCCGCGGGTCGCGCTGGTAGTTCTGGGCAGGAACCAGGTGCTGGGCGTTCGCCTTCGTGAACAACCCCCACTCGTTCTCCATGTTGACCTGTTTAAAAGCATTGGCAATGCTCTGGTTGACATCGATCTCGTGCTTGTCGTAACCCTCCGTTAGTGCAGTCAATTGCGCCAATGCATGACGCACGGTGTTCATGACGTTACGCTCTAAGGCAGCAAACTGTTTTTGCACGTTTAAGGCAGCCTCAGCCTGGGTGTTTTCCCGACCAATTTGCTCGGCAACAGCCGCATCGGCACGCCGGTGCAACAAGTACGGATCCTCGTTCGACGACAAGTTGCGGGACCCGAAACTCGACGTTACCAGGCCTAAATGCTCGACATATTTAGCGGTTTGCTCTCGAGCTTTCTCAATGTCGCGGCTGCCGCGCTGACCGTTTTGTTTCAACGTTTTGTAATGTTTGTCGATTTCACCGTGGATTTGTTCGAGCGGCGGTAAAACGGTTTGCCGAATGCCATTGGACGTGGCCACACTGCGCTGTAACAACGAATTGAGCCCGCTTTGCAGGTGCGTGAACACGTTGGACAGCTGCGGCACGGCCCTGCCGTCGGCACCGGTGGCATTCGTTGCCGTGCCGGGGAACGTCGGAACGTCGCTAACATTCTTCAACGTCTTTTCTAAGTGGTGTGCGGTGGCTTGATGGATAGTTAGGTATCCTTGGACGTACTGCTCGGCAATCTGCAAGCCATTGCGCCACTGGTCAAGGCGGGCAACCAGGAGGGGCGTGGAGTCGGCATGCTCCTGCAATGCATCGGTTTCATACGTTTGCACAGACATTCTGACTTAAATCTAAACTATTCGTGGTGATGGTGTGATGGGCTCCCGTGGGCCAGTGCTTTAAATAGCCCGGGTTGCTGGGCAGTACTGCAGGGTGTGCGGTGGAGGGGCCGCTTGGGGCCAGGGTTATGCACCTCAGTTGCTAGCAGCGGGCATGCATTGCTTCGGCCTTGACCGGACCCTACTTTATTATGCCGACTGTGCTGCGATCGGGAGGCGATAATGCAGCTTGAGGGCGGTTAACCTGTGCAGGGAATATTAACTGATGATACTGCGCGGCTAGAGTAAATGACGCATAAACGGCGGTTACATACTATGTCACATACTATGTTACATACTATGTTACATACTATGGGGTAGTAGTTACTGTCATTGTTTGGTGTTGCCATGGAACATCAGGCTCCATGCATTGACCCACGACCCCTAGATTCTTATGCAGCTGCAGCACGGAAGCCCTATGTAAGATAACAACGCAATCCTGACATACATTTCAATACGCTTCAATTCATTCAATATATGCGCATTAAGGATATCTTATCTTCAATACTTAATAGCTGAGAATGGGTGGGTATAGGGTGCATGTCCTCCCGAGAGCAGCGGGCACAGTCCATAGTTGACCAGGTTGACGATGCCACCGGAAGACTGCTGGCCATGCAGCTGAAACTCGTGAAGCTGGCTTCTAATAAAGACAAAAGTTTGGCCACGTTGGCCGCGGAAACAACTGAGATCGAGGCATGCACTCTCGGTATCGAGCGGGCCGTTGAGGACATGCTCGTTGTCTCCCGCATGCTGAAAGAAGCATGGGTGCTGGGCCAAATCAAGGACGAACATCCTCCACCCCGGGATGCTGACCGCCGCCGCGATTTGGTGTTGCAACTCACGCATACTTTACGGGCCACCGAGGAGTGGCTCAATTAATTTATTTCGTTATATAACCGTATCAGCTTCCAGTAAGTCAAGCACTTCTTCCTGGGTGCCAATGAGATCGTTGGTGGACGGGCACCGTTGTAATGACCTAGTTGTGCGCGCCGCTGCCGACGTGCGTCGTGACATCGGCTGGCTGCGTAGTGCGGGCATCGCCGGCATTACCAGTGCCTGAGCAACTTGTTGTCGAGAAAGATGGCCCGAAGACTGGCTGCGTAATGGCTTTATTGATATGGTTTCGTGGCTGGGTACTCTGGGTACATTGGGGGAACTAAAAACCGGCTCTTTTGGCAGTGATTCAGTGTCCGTGGGCTCGGGCCCAGTTATCATCGACGAGTCATCCTCCAAAATAATTGAACAGTCTGGAGTCAAGGCAGCCCGTGGCAGGGGGTTAGAGGCAGAAGCGCTACGTAATGGCCGCACTTTTGGGGTGCTCCGCTGCATAACTGGCGAGCGGGGGGGGGTGCGGTTCGAAGCTACCGACGAGCTGCGGCTGCGACTTGACCGGATGCGTGAATGTGTAGATCCATTGGACCCAATCGAGCCATTGTTGGGCCCATTGTTAGACCCATTGGTCGATCCATTGCTGGACCCATTGATCGGTCCATTACTAGCATTGACCGGTCCATTACTAGCACTGATCGATCCATTGCTAGCATTGATCGATCCATTGCTAGCATTGACTGACCCAATGCTCACCGAGTTAGTGCTGGAGCCATTGCTCAGCTTCTCAGGACTCATGTGCTTTTCTAAATGCTTTAAACTAATCACGCGTCGTCGTGGCCTCATACTCGACGCATGCGATATGCCACTAGCCGAATCGCGCACGGCCGACAGCCCGTCGATGTTCGAGCTCGCATCCACCAAAAACCGTTGTAAACTCTCGGATTTCAAGATCTCATCGCGGCTCAACGTCTTATCTACCCTTCCCAAGGACCCAGGAAGGCTTGCACGGCTCGTAATTGCACACGGCAGCGTGTATGCTGGCTCCCGCACCGAAAGCGATAAAGTGGCAAACGCGGGTGCAATTGCCGCCACCAGTGGCCCTAATGGCTGCACCAAGTTTGTGCTAAACCTAAGAAATCTTTTCCCGATCTGCGACCATCGCCGTTTACCGAAATGCGGGTCCGGCTGCACCTTGGTGGGGCACGTACTCGTCCACACGGCTTCAGGAATGTCTTCTTCAAACGATTCTGCCAGGTTTTGCTGCAAAAGTGTGGAAATCATCTTGTTTACTCCCGGGATCATGTCCAAGGAGGACTCCACTTCGACGTTTTTCACAGGATCCGGTTGGAAAACCACAACGACACCATGCGGAGTATAAACAACATCGATTTTCGTGTCAACAACGACATGTTTAATCACCAATTTGAACGGCAATACCAGTCCCGTTAATGCCCCAGCGACTTTCGGGGTGATGAATGCCGGCAATGTGGAATTTAAAAACACTTCCCGTAATGGGTTTGCCTGCACGCCGGTTTCCAATTCGAGCGAGGCATCGCCGCTGTAATGTAAACTAAACACAATGTGTGCTCTGTTGAGCCCCACGGCCGGCACGGACTCGAAAGTGATCGCCGGGGGCCGCGTGCCGAAATCAATGCCTGTGGCACGAATGGGTTCCTCAATCACGGGCGGCCGCCTTGTTTGGGCAATTGACATCGTGAACGCCTCTCGGCATCGCGCTTGCAAATCTTCCACATCAAAAAAACGCCAGTTGAACTTGAGGGACATGCGTGCAGCGGGGTGCAATAACCGACGGGGCGTCTACGCATAGTGCTCGTCAGGTGACCCAACCCCACGTTGCGGCCCCAATGGTTATACCATCTAACCATAAACTAAATTATTGAGATTACTGTAAACCATTGTAGGTGTGTTATGCTGTAAGCCATTGTAGGTGTTATGTTGTGAACCATTGTAGGTGTAAATAATAGTGGGTGTAGCCATGGCTTGAGTAAACCATTGTGAATGGTAATTGTGGGTGGTAAATCATTGTGAGAGGTAAATCATCAGCGAGCGCGAATCAATTTATATGTCTAGCCGTTAAATATTGTTATATATTTTCGTAGCTGGACTATCCCAGTATTATGGCCTCGATCGGCCTCATCAAGTTGACCCACAATTAACTGTGTTACGTTCCATATATTTGCCAATTGCTAAATCATTGTGGGCGTAATCTTGTGGACGTCAAATGCGTTTGTTAAGGCGTATGCACCCAATGTGGGCGTTATGGCATGTTTATGGCGTGTTCAATGGCATGTGTTAATAGTGGGGTACAATGGGCAATCACAAATACTTACGGGCAAGTTGCTTAACTTTCGCATCGAATTGCGGATTGTCTATAGGCTCGCCCTCTTTATAGAATGGCGACAATAAAGTCTTTACATATGCATCCCAAGTGTCCAAAAAGAACTGTTTAATCGCTTCCTCATTTTTCGAAACATGGAGTAAGAGTAGCCTAACGTTGCTGGGAGTTACAAATGCCGAGATTGTGTAGCCATAAAACTTGTCCACGCCTTTGAAAAATAATGATGGTGTCGTCCATTGCACCTCATCAACAACGTCAAGCGAGGCATGCACTATGTATGGGCTGAGATCGCGCACGGTGGGGGGGAACGACTGCGTGTCACCACCTTGCCGAGTAGATCCGAACTCTAGTTCGTATAATGGCTTGTCGTGTTTACCAACTAAGGCCAGAAAGTACGACATGCCTCACTGGTGATTGTTCAAGCGTAGGCCAGCTTGCCAGTACCTGGTACTTGATACGTTTAGAATACTGGATACGGTTAATATACTTGATATGTTCAGTGTACATGATACTTTCAAATGACATGATACGCCTTAGCTAAATTAAGGAGTGCCTGCCCACGTGCTCAGGTATGAGCCACTCTGGCCGCGGGCATTTCTTTCCATATTTATCGAACTGGTTTGATTGTGTAGCGGTTTACACAGTATAAATTTCTAGAGGTTGTTCGCAAGATGCCGATCCAATTATCGTCCTTATCAAATTTAAATAGCTCATTATTGTGTAGCGTGCAGTGTCGAATACGTTCGTGATCTTCGTGTAGGCAGACCGCGAACCACCCCCCGTGCGAAACCGTCATTTTCATGCCACTCAGCCCATACAAAATGAAGGCAAACGCACCTATGCTGGGCAATAACCATAACTAACTACTTAAATTAAAGTTTTGTGACCGGAAAAAGTGGTGCTGCTCATAATAGATTTAGCATATAGACCTTACCCTGGACATGCATATCGTGTTTTCGGTGTATATTTATAAACCAGCTCTGCGCATTTCCACTCATGTGGTCTAAGCCCCTGCCCTCCGTGCTGCAACCTGGAGACTCAGTGATAGGCATGCACCCCACAGTAAGTGCAAAAATCGATCGGTTTAACCCCGCATTGTCGATCTAACTAAGAGTGTAATCATAAGTAAATTCCGCTAGACTAAACGCCGTAGCCGTCACCCACCGCCCTTCAGGGATTCCCGCAACCATTGCGCAATCCCGTTATCAGCAAGCTTTTGCGTGCGCGCTCGTGGCCAACCCAAAACCGCTTATATAACCGCAGGTCATTGCGAAACCACTCCGGCTTCGTACAGTTCGAGCGATTTGTGAGATTAGGGTTTTCAGCGTGGCTCATGGTCAGGGCAACGACTGTAAAGATAGCCGAGCCACCCAGCATTCATCCACCCCCTCGTTTTAAATCCAAAATTTACAGTGAAATTCCCCACTAAACTGTGTGCTATTTACACTTATTTGGAGCCAACCAAGTTATTTTCCGCTTATGGAGCCCGCCGGGGTCATCAGTGCCGCGCCGTCGCGGCTCGGCCACCAACCGTTGAATTCGCAGTTTCTGCAGCAGCTGGGTTTTTACCCGCACAATTCTGAGTTCAAATTGAAGCTGCGATCCGACAGGAAACGCATGGATCGCGGCAGCATCGACGAAACCTTGGATAACCAGCTACCACCAAACTCTGCATCGCAGCCCGCTGCTTCCGCGGCTGTGCCTTCTGCATCGCAGCAATCGGCCTCCGTACCGCCGGCTGCGCTCACCTCTGCATTGCTCAATTCTACCGCCAGTTCGGGGCATGTGCCGATCTCGGCAGCAGTGTCACCCTTAACAAGGTCTATTGCATCCACCCGGCAATCTTCGCGGCAACCGTCAACATATCCATCCAGGAGACCCTCACTTGACACTTTGGGAACCGGGAAACTGACGAGTAGCACCGATTTAGAGAATATCTTGAACCGGCAAGAGCAAAACCGGTTCAGTGCCGGGGATTTAACGACATTTTTGTCGCAAATCAAGCATTTACACGACGAGGCTGATGCCGGCGACGTCGTTCCCCTCGCATTGCCCAAGGATGCGTCATATGCCGACCAGTGTTCGCTCATCAAAGCGCACGCTGCCAAAGTGCGGAACCAGCTCGACTTGAAGTTTATGGCGATTTCGTTCGGCGTCAGAGGCGAGTTGGGCGAGTTTACTGATGCCAGTACGGCCAAAACGCTGGCGTACAACCCATTACAGGTCATTCGTGACCGAGCTAAACGACCACAAACGAGGAAGTATCACCGCACGACCATGTGGCAAGTAACGATTTGCGAGCTGGTGGACGATTTGACGTGGCGACACCGCACTGCGAAGGCGAAGGCTCATAAGCAACGCCGAAAACAGTCGCGGTCGAACTCCAGTGATAAAAGGCCGGTAGTTATGATGCTGCCCGACCAGGTGGCAGCTCCTTCATTGCCGCCTTTGCCGCTCACGCCATTAACTAGTGCGGATGAACTGAAATCCAGTGAACCGGGCAAAAGTGAACCAAACAAAAGTGAACCGGGCAAACAGGACTCCGATGTCTCACCGAGAATTTTGCCAATTCCATCATGTGAAGCGTTAAGACCGCCTAACTCACGCCGGAACAGCCGCCGGGATAGCAGGGGACGTAGTCATAGTCGCAGCCGCAGTCGGCAAGGTCGGCCGAGCCACAGCCCCAGTTTAGAAGAGCCTACGCGTAATTTACCGCCCTCAGACTGCGGTGAGCTCATTGCTCGTTTACAAGTGGCCCATGGAGACTCCCAGGGCGACATCCATGAAGACGACGGTAGCAGCAGTGCCGAATCGGGTAACTACAGCACACCCAGTGACGTGGAACTTGTTGACGGTGACGAAGTCAAAAGCACGAAGCCGATGTTCTGTCGAAATGCGGCGAATGTCGCGGTTACGTGGAACCGGCTGTATAAATCGCGCACCAACAGCAGCAGTTTACCTGCTGGTGGTCTGGACGCATTAGCGCCAGTTGTCCCTACATCCAGCCGGAACTCAGCCACTTCAGTGGTATCTGGTGGTATCGATGTTGATGACGTGGCTGTGGGCCTGGAAAGTGCGGTTTCGGAAACTCAGCTACCGTTTGGCCCTCCGCCGTTGCTTACAGTGACGACAGAGGCCGGCAGTGAAAAGGTTATTGAAGCGGAATTGGCGCCGACGTTACTTAGCAGTAGAACTAACAGCACTGGGAGTGCTTTCAGCAGCAGCGGCAGCACTTCTAACGGTCAGGGTGACGACACCGAGCATTTAGTACGGCCACCGCCGCGACTGGGGCATTCACGCCGGTCTACAGACACCTCCGGCAAGTTTTTCTTGAATAGCGATGACGACAAAGATTCCAGCCGGATTCGCACGTTCGGCAGTTTACAGTTGTCGTTAATGGAGAACCGGAAGGATCCATGGGAGCGTAAAATGTCGCAGTTAGAAACCGAGTTGCGGTTCTTAGTATTGTTTTATGAGATTGCGTTGCACCGCGATGACTCGTACGCCGTTTTGGCGCGCGCAGTCGCCCATTTGAATACATGCGACGAAGTGAGTGATCCCGGCGCGTTGGCCAAGCAATTGAAGACGAGTGACGTGCCCCAGTTTATGCGGTACCTCAGCAAAGTCGAACAGGGTGCGGTTAATCGCCAGCAGGAGCTCGATGCGGAGATTGCCGTGCCCTTAGATGGCCTTCGTGTACAAGCTGATCTGATGGTGAGCGAGGTGAACACCACTTTGAACCGCAGCATCCGGTCAATTACGTCGCGTATGGAAAAGCTGTACAACTCGCGCGACTGCAGTATGATCACGAACACGCGCTACCTCATAATTGAGTATGCAGTGTTGTTCTTCATGTGGGCTATTTGGTGCGGCGTCAAAGTATGGAAGCATTTAGTGGCGATTTTGTCGGTAGTGCGCCTTATTTGTAACGCCATTCCTACATAGAGATATTTATTTACATTTATTTGCCGCACAGTTTATGCGTGGGTGGGGTTGTGGCAGCATGCACCGGTGAGATCAGATGGGGCAAGGGTTTCTTTTGCTGGGTATGCGAGAAAGGAAGGTAGCTTGCAAAACTCGACCCATTATCGTATGAAACTGTGAACATAACTACATTTGTATCCTATACGCTCAGATATACGCACATATATCTAAATAATTGGCAAACACGCGCCCAAACATTTAATTTTTCGTGAAATTGAATGTAAAGCGGGGTGGGGGGGTCATGGAATAAATAGAAGGGTTGCCGTGCGAAATATTGCATGCCCCCCAAGCCATCATCTTCGCGGTCGTCCAGCTCCACAAAGCTCAATAAAGGGCTGCAAAACTTAAACGTTTTCAAACCCGGTAATGGGTTAAGGCGGGTTACAGCGTCCAGGCAGAATTCGTACCTGAACTCGCTGCATACCGACTTAAGCCGAGCCACGGTGGATCACACCGATGAAATCGATAGTTCCAGCTACGCTGAATCGGATCTGCCCACCAAGAAGATGCCGGTTGTTACGCGCACGCTGAGTTATGACGAGGACCATGCAAGCACGACAACGTCGCACGTGAACCCGTTTGAATCCGCCTTTGACAGCAGTGAAGGTAGTGAAAATGTTGCCATAAACAAATCAATCGACTCTTTACCGCCTTCATACTTGGTTTTCCTCATTGCGGTGCTAACGAGCTTTTGTGGGTTCATGTTCGGTTATGACACTGGCTACATTTCCGGTGCACTGGTTATGATGGATGAGAATGATTTACACACAAAGCTAACTAGCGGCCACAAGGAATTGATTACAGCGTCTACTTCGCTGGGTGCTTTGATTACTGCCCTTATTGGCGGCAGCTTGGCCGATGCGTTCGGCAGGAAGCGGATTATTTCGTTTGCAAATATCATGTTTATTGTGGGCGCGGGCATCCAAACGGGTGCGCATTCGTTGTGGATGATGATCGCAGGTCGGTTCGTTATGGGGTTCGGTGTCGGGTTGGCTTCACTATTGGCACCTATGTACTTGAGTGAACTGGCTCCTACTGCGTACCGTGGGCGGCTAGTGATAATGAACGTGCTGGCCATCACTTTTGGACAGTTGGTAGCTTACGCAATTGGCGCAGGTGTCACGCATGTGCATAATGGCTGGCGTATCTTGGTCGGGCTGTCCCTGGTCCCCTCAGTGACGCAAATGTGTATCTTTTTGTTCATGCCCGAGTCGCCAAGGTACTTAGTATCAAGGGGACGCAACAATGAAGCACGGGAAGTGTTCCGCAAAACTTATAGGGGTGCCACTGATGAACAGGCTGCGGCCAAGGTACAGGAAATCATGGCCGATATGCCGGACAATGCCGTGACAAGCAGCGACAATGTGTCGAATCACAAGAAAATGTTGTCGGCATTGGTTACATTCCGGCACAACTTGCATGAATTGTTTTATAAACCGGCTAATTTACGGGGACTCATTATCACGGTAACTTTGCAAGCGCTACAACAATTCAGCGGCTGGAACTCGCTCCTATACTATTCGGGAACGATGTTTGAGAGTGTCGGGTTTTCCAGCCCCACTGCAGTTTCAATTATCATTGCCGGCACAAACTTCGTATTTACTGGTGTGGCATTCTTCATTGTTGACAAAGTGGGCCGCCGGCCTCTGTTGGTAGGCACGATGTGGGGCATGGTCGTCGGTTTGGTGATGTGCGCTGTGGCCTTCCACTTCGTGGAGTACACACCTTCGGGTGGCATTGCCCAGAAGGACTCTTCGACGGGGTGGTCGGTGGTCATTATCGTGTTTATTTTCGTGTTTGCTATGTTCTACGCCTCGGGTATTGGTAATATTCCTTGGCAGCAGTCAGAAATGCTGCCAATGCAGGTGCGCGGGATCGGTTCGTCATTTGCCACGGGCATGAACTGGGCAGGCTCGCTGATTATCTCGGCTACTTTCTTAACCATGTTGGATAACATCACGCCCACGGGCACATTCGCATTCTACGCCGCGATCTGCTTCATTGGCTGGATCCTGGCCATCTTCTTCTATCCGGAAACCGCTGGTTTGAACCTTGAGGATGTTCAAAGTCTGCTGGAGACGGGCTTTAACGTTAAGGAGTCGGTCGCTATGAGTCGCCGTAAACAGCAGCTGCTCAGGCCAAGCTCGTAGTGTATCTAGTTTATATTTATAGTACTATTGCACATTAGTCCGATGTACACATATGCATATTAATTAAGTCCCATGCATACGCCCCAGCCCTGATGCACATCAGCATACCCAGATATGCAAGCCGAGCTATAGACGAAGAATCAGTCAAATTCAGTTGAAAAACGTATACTTACATGTTAACTAATGTACTACAGTTTGGTCTTCTCCTCCGCCGTCAAAGGTGCCACCGGGCTCGTCGCACCGCAGTTCGTCGCTGCTACAAGCTCCATTGTCAAGGTACGGACATCCATATCGGCTTTACCGGACAGACGCACCTGTTGTACATTTAGGTGGCTCCAGTCCGTCATGTTTCTGAGCTTTTCCATCCGATATTCTGACGCTGTGCTAAGCAGCGGGTTACTGAACTTCACAATTGGCTGCTTTTCTGCGGGTAAACTTTCCTTCAGGGGGCTTTTCTCACAAAGCACAATGCCACGGTGCCCGCTTGCGCAGTAGGGCGGCTGTGACCATGACAACAGGTGCACCATCTCATCATTGGTTACCGAATGCGCAGAGACTAATGCAAACATGTATTTGACCGATTGTGGCAGCGGCACGCTAGCCAGCAGCTCTGGCGTGCCGATGATCACGTCAAAGTCCTCACTAGGGCTCTGGCGAAAAGCTTCTAGCCATTCCTCATTGGGCCGGTATTTCGCACATACGCCCGTGAACATCTTAATGCGGCGTAATGCTGTATGCCGCGCCTCCTGCGTCATCCGCCCAGCATTGACCTCCGCATTTAGGTAAACCACTAATGCACCGCCGGCGATATTGGCATAATGCGGTGTTGTACACATAACGCAGATTTTATCGCCCCCCCGCGAGGCATACACTGTACGCAGTGCGTCTATCACGGCATATAACTCCATAGCGTTATCTCCAGGAGTCCACTCGACCAGCATTGCCGGCATCATCTTCTTCGGGTTGTCGCTCAACTGCAAAACGTGCGTGTCGTTGATGGAAAGCTGCGCCACGTGCATGTGCCATTGCACCGGAAACGGGCGCAGTTCGTGCTGCGTGAGTATCACCGTAGTGCTATTTTGATACAAATATTCCAGTGTGTGGAGAATTGCAATGGCTTGTGTGTTTGTAGGCCCCGTAAGGTGGGTAATAATGGCGTCGGGCTCATCAACCACAACGTAGTCGTACTTTTGCAGCTGGCCCCTTTTGCGCAGTTTCTCTAACGAGTCGATGCTAATCGTTAACCGATTCAGATTCTTCTGGTTAAAAGATGAATTGTAGAACCGGATTTGGGCATTGCGGCCATCGGATGTTGGCATCGCTGCAATCTCCGCTGCCAATGATGCATGGTACGTGATAAAAATGCAGCTCCACTTAGATTTAGCGAGCACGTCGATGATGGCCTGTGTCTTACCCGTGCCAACTGGCGAGCTTACAGCAACGAATCGATTAAAGCGCATCACTAGTTTGAAGTTAATAGCCTTACAGAGGTATGCACCATTAAGCGGAATCTTATCTACTGTGGTGCCATATATCTCGTCGGGGGCCTTACCGTTACACGCCCGCGCTGATGCGACGCGTGTGTTCACGGTACATAGGAAACAATGAATAACCAAATCCCCGCTCTTGGGCAGTGTGTAAACGTATGCACTCGGTGACCCGATCACTTTGTGCAGCCTCGTACTGTACCCATTGGGTGCATACATAGTCGCGCAGTGCGGGCAGTAAACGATTTGATGTGGCTGCAGGTGCGCAGCATCCACCGTCGTCAAATCCTGCAGCACGACTTGGTCGCTGAACGCGATTTCGGCGTTTGTATATGTGACGACGTAACTGTCAATGCTCGCAGCGAATTGCGGTGGCATGGGGATCAACTCGTTTGATGCCTCGGTGTGGCTGCGTTCATTTTGAGTACATTTAACCTCGTGAAGAACGATTCGCTCACGACGAGATGCAGCCCACGCGCGAGGCATGCGCGCGCGCCGTTTCGTCCTTGCGGCTCTTAGCGTTTTTTTAATCGGCTCTGTGGGCTTCTTAAACATCAGGCCAACGACCAGAATTTGCCGATATAAGTGGTTTTTAATGTACTGACTGGCGTTTTCCTCCCTGAAGCCCACGTTCGGCACTTCGTTAGCGCCAACTGCACATAATGTCAGATTCCAATCATCTAGACTGGTCATCCCTCGCTTTCTCCAACTTATGCCTTCAAGAACTCCATCTTCGACGATAAGCAGCGGGCGCTCAAAGCTGGCACGACCCTCGTAGTACACTCGGGAATATGGAAATCTAGGCGGCCCTAAATGGGTCTTATGGCTGTCAAGCACGCGAACATGCTGTATACGTGAGTAAGGGGCCGGGTCAATTAGAATGCCTCTTTCAGCATATTCGCTCAATATCGGAGCCAGCTTGAGTTGAGACTTATCGAGCTTGGCAAGGAGGTACGTGGCAAAGTCACCCCTGGCAGTATTTCCGTTCATAAGCATGAAAAGAATGGCAGTGTGCACTACAATACGGAACGACAGTATGTGAGGTGTGCACGATTCGAGCATGACGAATTTGTGGCCCGGCAGCACCTCAGCGAGCCACTGCTTAACGGTCGTATAAATGAACTTGGTAGCAGCCTTAGCGTCCTCAAAGTCACTCTCGCAGGGACAGTCAATATCGAAAAAGAGCTTTGCAGGCAGCTCGCCGAATAAAACCTCGTATAAACCGCACATGTCCTGGTAGCAATAGCCGCGGTACTGCTCTCTAACAATTTGACGGGCCTCATCCGTGGTGCATGCACAGAAAAGCCGGCCAATGTGAATCTTGCCGTCTATCTCATAAATTCTGTTCGTGGAATAGATGCGAATGTCGTCTCGGGCACCGTATCGGGAGATCTTCCTGTCATACATGAGCTGGGCGATGTTTTCATACCACGTAGCGCCGTATTTACTGATGGTATAGATGGATGGCACTGGTGTAGAGTCGCTTGCTTGCGAATTAAGCCTGATCACCGCCTTAGATGCGTCGTTTAAGACGCCGTCGTCAGCAATGGTATCCGTGTGGGAAGATGCCATTGCCATCGCTCGGTCAACAACGAATTTTGGCAGTGAGCCGTGTTTGCAAGCGTGGAGAGGGGTACGGCGGTGGCACCAGGGCGGGGGTTGGCGCCACATGCCCAGCCAACGGCCCTAACCCCACCACGGTGAGCTACAGCGCCCGAACAACAAACCAAGCCATTGAGGTTCGAGAGTGACGTTCGGGGATGAGATATCACCTGCTTTCACCTGATTTTTGCATTATTGGCTATAAAACACACGATACGCTTATAAACGATCGGCATTAAACAACCGTTTTAAAGCACGCCCGTTTCTGAATCACCTTGATGGATCGGGCAGTACACACACCTTGATAATTATATACAATTTATCCCATATTATACTGTAACATGCGAAGCTCTCTCTCTCTTGGAACCGCCCGTTTCAACCCTTCCCCAGGGCTCCTCCACTATCGCATGGAGCACCTTCCACGCGTGACCAGCACGCTGCTGGCGGTGTCGTTCGTGCTTGGTGCCGGCGTTAGTTTAGGTTTATTTAGAGCGCAGACGTTGTACTTTGCACCCGCCAGGGTGTTGCGGGGCGAGTGGTGGCGGATTGCATCCGGTTGGCTGTACCTCGGCACCTTAACATCGGGCCTTTTGTTCAGAATGTTGACATTTTTACAGCATAGTGGCATTCTAGAACAACATTACGGTGCATTTAAGTATATATGGCGGCTGCTAGCCATAGTTACCGCCGCGCTTATCTCGTCGGTATACTTCGATGAGGTCAACGTGTTTGGCCCGATTTTCTTTTCCCTTCGCTACCTTGGGTCCCGGCTTGGTGTGGGACGGAATCTCGGGTTTCGTTTTCTGACTGAAGACGGCCAATTCGCCATTGAAATGGCCCTTTTCATGCGGTATGTTGCCTGGGAACAGGTCATGGCCACACTGCTCCCAATGGCTGTGGCCCACCTCATAGTGTTCTTTGAACAAATTAAACCGATGTGGCACCCAAAACCAGTTAAACACGTACATTGAATGAACTATATATTTGATTTTTAATGAATTTTCCCTACAATTTCGCCTCGATGTCGGCATTACTCGGTTCGGATTGCACTGTGCCGTCAGGGTACAGGATCACGGGGATGTTCTGGCGACCGCTGAGCTCTTTCGCAGTGGCCTTCTCCTCGGGGTGGGCAACAAGGTCGATGTACTCGTAATCGGCATTGTGGGAGTCTAAAACCTGTTTTGCGCGGCGGCAGTCGCCGCACCAGTCCGCACCGTACACTTTAATCGCTGCCATGGGGTAATCACTTACAGTTCGCCTAAGGCCATTTATATATGCACCAGGGTAAGGGCCATGACGAGATGCGAACCGGGAATCTCGCCATTTCCGCTGCCGGCTATCGAATGGCTCAGTACCGAACTGCAATCAGGCAGTAGACGATACGCAGGCAGTAGACGATACGCAGGCAGTAGACGATACGCAGGCAGTAGACGATACGCAGGCAGTAGACGATACGCAGGCAGTAGACGATACGCAGGCAGTAGACGATACGCAGGCAATAGACGATACGTAATCTGTCTTGCCCCATACATTTATATATTTAGGTACTTGAGTTCTCTATGGTTTTGCTGCGTGGCAGTGTGGTGCTGGCACGGTACTTCTTCAGGTGAGTGTACGCAGGTTCCTCATTCAGCCCGATGGGGGTTCCTCGATTCTAATTTTATATTATTTACAAACCAAACTCAGCTGAACACACGTGGATTATCAGTATGTGCGGGCACAACGCATTATACGTTGCCCGTGCGATCTTGTTTTCGGTGCCATCTCGTTTCGATGCAGCACTGAAGGATACTATGCAGTATCTGCCCAGCAATGGCGACCAGGAGCTATAAATACAGTTGTTCCCCTAAACTTCTACATACGTGCACACACATATGATAGCTACTGTTAGTGTGACATGTGACAGATGCGGTATCCATGTGAAACACTCAATGGCACCCAACAGTGAAACATTTTAATAAAGGCAACATAAATGGTAAACAGAGCATGCGCACCGCAGTGAATGTGTCCCCTAAGAATGACTATTTCACTTAGGAGCAGTGGAATAAGTTCGTCTCTTACCGTACAAGGCTGCACCAGCATCGCCATAAAAATTGAAGGAAGAGGTTGATAACGCGCTGCAGGCGTACCGCGACGCATCGGGCCGCCAGTAAAACGCAGAGCCTTGGCGTTCAACGCCAGATTTTCATGCTCTGCATGCGATTGTGAAACTTAACACATTGAGTATTATGAATGCCTCGGGGAACAGCGCATAGCGGACAAGCACGAACGCAAACTACTCATTGACGCAAAATTAGAGCCAATTCGCGCCGAAATTCTAAAGCAATCCGAGGCTGATGAGTACGAGGCGGTACTCAAAGCCATTGAGATTGAAAATCCCGAAAATTGGATTCCTTCAAGCGAGCAACCTTCAAGCGAGCAACCTTTAAGCGATGCGCCAGAGTGACATGTGACAGATGCAAGATCCCCTTATGAAACCTTAATAAATAGTGAAACATTTCGACGGTAGCTAAATATATATACAAGATAGGCAAAGGACATACAATAAAATGGTTGCGAACTGTGTGCCCCCCGAATATGACTACTTAACTCAAGAACAGTGGGATGAGTACATCTCTTACCGCACCGCACTATGCGAAGTCCGCGGCGAAATGAAGGCTGATGTGGATAAAGCGCAAAAGGCGTTCCACCACGCATTGAGCTGTGAGGAAAATGAGGAGCCCGCCTGGGCGACCCCGAGGTTACGTGCTCTGCACGCCATTGCGAACCTCAACATAAGTAATCTGAGATTTTTGGACTACCTCGATGCCCAGAAGATAGAGGATAAACACGAACGTAAACAATTTATTGAAGAAAAACTAAAAGCACTCCGTCACAGATTTCTCAAAAAATTCGATGCCGGTGAATATGAAGCGGTCCTCAAAGCCTATAAGGACCCCGATCTTGGGCCCCATCTTAGCGAGCACCCTTCAAACAAGGTCTCCACCCTTCAAGTTAGGCATTAGGCTGACTGCGCTCACAACTAGAGCACAAATATGGCCGTAGCTTCGAGCACCGCAAGGAGTACATTTCACAGGTCATAAAGGCGATTTTGTCGAGAGCGCTGTAGCCCCCCTCAATGTCCCACGTAAACAGTAGGGAAGAAATGTCTACTGTTGTACTCCACAAAGCTAGAACTGCATACGTATCATTGCATATAAACCAAAGCATACCTATCGAAGCATACATACCAAAGCGTACGCCTTTAATGTGACGCATGTGTCATCGTCAACACATCGCACTACATTTCAGCTGCGTGCGTAGCATGTGTGTAACTTGTTTATTTTATAACTGAACCTCCTTTAAGGTCAATATAACTCAAATTTGCATATACATAACTTACATTAAGCTCTACGCCTCTTTCTCCTTTTTCCGCGTGTGACAGATGCAAGAGACCTGGCGCAGCAGGTTTAAGCGTCCGTGGCATGGTCCGCTTCCGTATTGCTCTCTGTAGCCGGTGGAGGATCTGCCCGGGGCGCCTCTACCGTGCTTGACGTTGCGTCGGCTGTTGCAACGTCTACACCCATAATACGGGCCCAATTCAAGCCGGGGGGGCCTTGTCGTCGTCGGGGCGGGGAGAATTCGCTTGGATCCACTATCATCATGGGCATGTCCGGCAGATTATACCTATTATTCTCACAATTGTAAATCTTCTTCTTCTTCAGCTTGCGCCGCTTCGGTCGCGGGTTTTCCGCCCTATCATTAGAATCACTACCAGCTGCTGAAGTGCGCGTCAATAACCTCGCTAAAGGGTCGATGCCCAACATGTGGGAGGGAGCTGGCCGGGTATTGCGCTCTGTAGCCGGTGGAGAACCTCTGGCCGGCGGGGAACTTGGAGTCGGTTGAGAACCTGCCATTTCACCGTCGATGCCGTCATTTCTGTTACCTTCGCTGTCGTCGCTGGGTAATTGGTGCACAAAGAGGTGCGAAGCTTGCTCGTAGCGGTAAACCCCAATGAATTGGCGAGCGACGCGTCCCACTGTTCTGTTAAGCGTCGCAAACAATATGAAGTGCTCTTTTGCCATGCTTTTCAATGCATCTGAAATCTTGCAACGCGCAAGCGGATCGAGGGGTGCATCATAATCATCAAACAACAATAGAGTACGGGGAGCATTATTGCACTTTAACAGCGCTTGCTGAAGAGCAAACAACACGACCGTCTGCTCTCCGAAGCTCAGTTGACTGAGCTCAAGTGCTGGATGGTCCGGGGGCGCGACATTCAACACAATGCCGACATCTGATTTTAATTCCAAGACGTTCGCATTCAAGGTCGGTGTCGTTTCCCCAAACTGAGGATGATACAGTTCCTTGTAGTACTCTTTGAAATACTTCATCAGGTGGTTAATAACCTGGATGTATTGCCCGTATAACCTATGCTTCAGGTCGGAAATGTATTGGTCGCTTCTCTTCTTCGCCAGGTCGCTGCGATCTAGTTCGCGTTCGATTGCCTTTCGCCGCCGCTCAAGCTGGTTCAGCCGCCGCACTGAGGCGTCACTTGTATTAACCGTGGGCAAGTCATCGACACTTTCGAGCAATTTTTCCAGGTTTGACACGCGCTGCTGCAGCCGAAGAAGTTTAATATTAAACTGTGCAGCTGAGCCGTGTGTCCCTCGGAACTCCTTGATTGATTTATATGACACACGATTATTCTCGGTAGGATCGTCCTCAGTAACTTCCTCAGTAACTTCCTCACTAGTAGAGCTGTCCTCAGGGGGACCAGGAAAGGTACCGGTAAAATATCCATCATCACTATCGTCTTGCACAGGAACGTTGAGAATAGTATCCGGGATGATGCTGCCTTCAAGTACTAAATTAACCTTCGTCATGAGATTATCGATTTCCATATCGATTTTTTGGCGATTTGCAGTAAGCTCCCAAAACGTGCTCAGTAAATCCCGTCTTCTCATGGTTTCAGTCACTAACTTCTGTTTAGTATCGGCAATCTCTCCTTCCAGTACCTTCCTCTGGGCATCATCGATGGAGCGAACGTTCTCAACAGCTTTGTTGCCTTCGTTGTCGCGCGGCGAGTCGCTTTCCCTGTTCGGATTTTCATCAATCACTGAACTTTGGCCAACAAAAGAGCTGACGTGTTTACCAACGATTCTGAAAAACGCATTGAGCTGCCGAAGCTGCGAGACAGTATCCGATGCGTGGAGTACTTGGTCAATGCCATCTTCAAGTTCTTTAATGCATTTCAGGCTCTGTTCCAGCTCAATTTCTAGGCGTGCGACTTCCTGCGTTTGCTTTGACAACTCTGCTTTCAGGCTGATGATCTCGGCTTTCCAATACGGTAAGGAATCGCCTTTAATTGATACAATCGCATTTGTCGATTTTTGGTATACCCTCCCGTGATGATCGACGATTTTATGCTCTGTATACTGGCTAACCAGTCGCGGGCTAACACCCTGAGGCACATAAAGGTAATCGCCGAAAAATCTTTTAATTGCGGGAGTGTAGACATCACTTCGCGCCTCCACGAGATCCGAGAGCCACCTCACGTTATTAAATCGGCAAGCCACCTCCCGAGGTATCGGGCGTGGCTGGTATTCAGCACCGCTCACCACAACGTAATAGATAAGGTGTAAAATGGGCTTCAACAGCGGCGATGCGAGCATAAATTCATTGCATTTGACCAACGTTTCAGTGTCGTCAACCAGAATAGGGACGCCAGTCCACTGTGAACGAATCAATGCACATATGTCATCAAAATTCAACGCACTGGACTTTACAAACACGTCCACAGTTCCAATATTCGGTGAAACACACATTCGTAGGTCTTTAACATAATCAATTGCATGCTGTCTCTCGTCAACATGGTTGTCGCTAAAGCCGGGTTCCAACTCAAGTACTTGCATGCTCTCGAGGCGGCGACTCTTGATGTCTCTCAACTTACAAATGGTCTCGTGCTCAAGTTTTGCTGTTTGATACTCAGTGGTTGCTTTGCCCAGCTCTTTAGTGAGATCATCTAACGTTTCCTTAATGTGGGTGGTGTACGCTTCAAACCAGTCTTTGTTTGACTCCATGCTGTGCCACCTCTCCTTAAAGTATTCAGCTATAAAAGAATGATCATCAGAGCTCTCCCTTACGCGCTGATGGGTGTTTAACCGCGTTTTGTGAAGCTCTTCCGTCAGTTGCTTAGCCTTGGCTTGCATGTTGGCCAAGCCTTCCTGACGTACTGTGCGCTTACGCTCATCGATGTTACGCTCGCGTTTTGCGTACAATTCCTCGAGTTTTTCCTTCATGTCGGCTATGTTTCCCTGAGTCAATTCCAAAGTGTCATTGATACCATTACACTGGCGTGCGTATTCCACTACCTCATCATGCTTGAGTTCAATCTGGCCCCGCAATAAAATGCGACTTCTTGCCAGGAGTTCCATACGCAGCCCGGTCTCGCGTCCCATAAAATCGCGGAACTTGGCAGCATCAGACTCGAAGGTGTTAAGTTTGATAATATCTGCGTTCACAAAACGAAGGTCCTTCCGCAATTGCGTCGAGGTTTCTTGGTGACGTGCCGAGTTCTTCTTCTCCTCGGCTAAACAGGCCCGAGTTTCCGCGATAGGTATCCGGCCGATTCCAACACAGTCAGCCAGGTACTCAGCAAACAAAACTGGGTTGTCAAACCGTTCACGCCAGGCATCGTTCATGTGAAAATACTTTATCGGTACTTTCTCTTGGACTTGTTGGGCATACTCTTCATAGCTCACTAAAAAGTCATCCACGTAGTAACTTTGAGGCCATGCTCGCTTGAAAGTTACCGGTACAGAAAGCATTTCCAATTGCACGTATCCGCTGCCTTGAAGGTTGGGTGCCTCCGGTAAGACGCACACGACGTACTTTATGGCTTCGAGAAGCGTGGTTTTCCCCGTGCCATGCAAACCAAACAGGGCAGTTACCAAGCTTTCACCGGTAAGATGCAAAACATGAGTGCCTTCGAAGCACTTGTAGTTGCAAAAGGTCAGTTTGCATTCCATTTTGCAAGTTGGTGGAATTTGGTTAAAAGCGTACCCTGGGTTCACCCTCTTTATATACCCACCGGTGCACATGCTATTTCGTTAAACCCTAACAACAACCCCAGCCCCTAATGAAGGGTGGTAAGCACTCGAAAAACTCAATAACTTAAACAACCGTTAAGAAAGGTAGTATTTTTGACAGTTTTCTCATATAAATATAAGGCGCATATGTATGTATGCTGTGCTTAATTTTAATTTCGTTGGAAATCCGGCGCGTAAAATTCAAAAACCACACTGAATTTTACTGATTACCCTTACCTCAAACTTAACCTTTTGGGAAGCTTTCATTCACGCTATCGATTACTAAGTTGTAGCCTTCGTGGGTGGCGAAACACCATACCATTTCCAGAGCTGGCGGGGTAGTTCGGTCCGGTAGATATAATAGGTCAGCCTCTGAGGCCAAGCAGGATGGCTAAAAGCTCTGCAAACGAATAGGTTGGTATTTAGGCAGTATATTTACGCAAACTATGCTGCTCTACCTGTTACATACATTGTATATATTCCCAGAGAATTGCAAAGTGATATATACTTCGAGTAAAAGCGTCTCTGCATTCGATGAGTCTCATGTGGGCCTTTGGGGACTTGGCTAGGCGTCACGTACTTATTGAATCGAGATCCTAAGGGTAGGGTAGCGGTGATATTCCAGGTAGGGGTTGTTCAGCGATATCTCAGTGCGACCGACACGTAATTAGAGCAGATGAGATAAGGAAGGATTTAATAACTGTGTCTCATGGAAAATAAATAGTACTTCACGGAGGGGGGTATCCCCCCGGCTGTTGTAGGGCGGCCACACGGACGCGGGGCCGTGGTATACCAGCCGCAGGCCTATATAATGGACATTCCACCGAAATGACTCTAGAACACGTGACTTTATATATTAGAAGTATCATGCATCCCAATCTCAGTCTTTATCGTTGCTAGAATCCCTCGCCTACCGCGTGAAATTAAAGTCGAAAAAATTAAATAAAATCCTCCATAGTCTACGGAGGATTCATCTTGCACCACGAAAAAACTCAGATTTTCGACTTTGTCTGGAGCATAGTTCATAGGTTCAAATTTACGTAAATTATGC
>JAJMBI010000044.1:3588-71828 GCA_030572815.1 Starmerella asiatica | reverse complement strand
CATTCTGCGCTGCAATGACGAAGGCCAGGAAAATAGCAATCATTGTGCTGAACAAGTTCGAAGGTGTAGAAGGAATTATTTTGGGAAAGGTGGGTGCTTTTATATACTTAATTGGGAGGGTGCGACCGGAGGCAAATAAGGTTTGAGCGCAATGCACACACTAGTTACCGGATTGGGAACAGGGTAAGGAACATATGGGCAGTGCCGTCATGAGAGCGTTTATTGTGCATGGAACGTCTTGTGCAGCGGTAGAATATTAAGACGTTACTCATGAAGCACGCAAAATATATACATTGGGAGCCCATAAAGGGCCGAATCACTGCGATGATTATACCGATATGGAATCGCACGTTGACTCCCTCGCGTAGCCTAGTTATGCACTGGGTGAGCACGTGCTCTGAGTCAGCATATGCACCTCATCTGCACCAGAGTCCGAGCGTGTGTTGAAAAACAGCGTGCCACGCGATTAATTGACATTATATTTAGTATATGTGGCAACGGTACCTAAATATGCCAAGCAGGCCATGCGTGTTAATTTTTGATGGATGGAAGCTATAAAAACAGTTCGAGCCCAACATGCACACTATTTTTAAAAGGTGTATGTCGGACGGCGTAGGGTAAGGTGTCGCACGTGATAGTTTTTTTCAATGGACCGTGATAAACCGTAATTTAACATGGATTCCCATCCACTACATTGTGCTCAGTATGAATACTATAAATGCACGCATTACATATTGTTTATGCACTGCTCACGCATGGCACATTGTTCGCATGACTTGCGTTGTGTTGATAACATGATTCCCATTAAATTCTATAAATTACACCGACCTACATTAAGCAACCTGAGCATTTTTCTCCTGGAGGGCATACCTCGCATTCTCCTTAGCCACGGGGTCCGGCATCGTCATGGCATAGGTGATGATATCTGAAACCCACTTACTTTGGAACAAAGCCTTGAACTGCCTCGCCGGGTACATTGCTGCCAAGTCGCCGATCAACCCAACAAGGTTGCGGATCAGCGTCGGTGACGCCAACTCGAGCATTATCGGATCCTGGCACAACCCCGCACAGAACTCAAAGACACCAGGAACAAAAGCCTCGAGCTTCTCGGGGCTGTCACGGTACCCAGCAACAATACCGACATGCGCCTCCAAAATCGCCTCCTTCACCGTGGCAACACTGAACTGATTATCCAAACTGGTATCAGGATTGAACCGCATAGCCTGGCTGATCTGCGTTAAGAACTGCTCCGTACCAGCCAAAAATGCATCAAATAACCCCGAGGGTCCCGTGGCCGAAGCCAGGTCGCCAATACACGCCAAAGCGGGAGGCACCAACTCCGGCCGGATTGCATCAAACCGGGCCAAGATATTGCTCAATTCCTGCATGAACATCGCCGTGTGCTCAGCCACGCGCTCGCCAATCGCATGCGTGATGTCGGTGATAAGCCCCACAGCAGTGCTGCTGATCGTCAACTCGGTCTCGCTGAGGGCATGAACAATGAACGGCATTAACGGCGTGACATACTTCGCAAACTCGCCGTGGGTATTACCGGCAACTGCTCCAATGGCGATAAACACATCATCCTCGACCATCGAATTGATGGGGTTCCGGTTAAGGAACTCGCCAAGTAATCCCATGATGTTATCTGCCGCGGGCAACACCCTACTCTGCACACGACGAATGATGTTTGTTAGCAAACCCAGCAAGTTCACCTGCAACTCTTCGATGTTCTGCCGGTCGTCAATGGACACAATTTGCTGCTGCAGCTGCAAGGACAGTCTCATACGCTCATCACAGATCGACGAGCAGCTCATGACCAATTGCAACGTATCATCTGGCGCACACATGACCAAACTCGACAGTGCCTCATAAGCAGACGTCCGCGACTGGTGATCGTTATCATTCCGATTACTCGTCTGGATTAGTGCTTGGATCAACAGTTCGTAAAACGGTGACAACAGCGACGTTGCAGCCGGCGGATCCGGGTTCAACTGCTCGCTCAAATTCATGATCGTCCAGCACGAGTGCGTGATCACCCGAGGGTTATCCTGCAACCCAGTGATTACTGCTTGCAGAATAACTTCTAATTGTTGCGGCGAACTTACTGCGGCAACAACCAGATCAGCAATGCGGCCCAAACACCATGCAACCGTTTCACGCACGCTGAGCGACGGGTCCTTGATCATTGCCGCCAGCGGCTGCAGCGCTCCCTGAACCAACCCGACCAATTTCTGTTCGTCGGGACCTTCTAAAACCGAGCCGAACGCCATCACTGCCGCCTCGCGATTCGCCCAATTTGGAGCCTGGATGTTCGGGGCGACAAACCCCATAGCGATATCCAACACAGGGTCGCCAGCTGTTTTGGCTATCAGCTCCACGCACATCCCCGCGGCCATCGTGACGTTCCATTCATCCTCATCCTGATCCTCATCTTCCTTGACCAGCAATTTGAAGATGGGCGGCAACACCTGCGACAAAGCCCTCGAAACGAAGTGGAACGACCTAGTAGTCCCCGCGGTACCCAACGCCTTCTCTTCCAACTGGATGTCATACTCGGTCTCACTAACGGTGCTCCAGAACTCGATGGCCATGCACTGCACGCCATCGAACTGTGACTGCATGCCGTTAATCGTTAATGCATAAAGAGCCTGCTCCATATAAGGTTCCATATACTGGTAGTAGTGGTGCACGATCTTGGCCAAACACCCGAATGCCGCGCTTTGTAACTCCTCGCCGGTGTTCTGCGTGGCTTCACAAACAGCCATCATAATCAGGTTGCGTTCACCCTCGCGCTTGAAATTGCGTTTAATGAATTCCAGCGAGTTCGATAACGCATTTACTGCCGCCAGGCGAACCCCTTCATCGGGCTCGCTCTTTTGCATGGCCTGGACAATAGCAGTTAAGAACCCGTTCATTTGGTGCTCTAAAGTCGGGTCTGCCGGGTTCGCCGTTTCGCAAATGTACCCGATGGTAGTAAGCGATGCCTTTTTAACGCGCGAGTACTGGTCTTTCCCGGTCATATTAATGAGCAGCATCATCAAATCAGGACACTGGTTGCGGGGCAGCTCAATAGCGGCAATGGCGGCCACCAATTGCGAGGCCGCAGATCCCACACCGGTGCTCATGTCGGTAAGTGCATTTAATGCCGTAGTTTTAATTTCCTGCTTCGCCTCAGCACTTAGCGGGCCGTCGGCCCACCTTGCGGCCTTCAGCTTGCGGTCGCGGTCGTTCTTGGCGCTCAGCTCGTTTTTCATCGCCAAAGTGGCCAGCATCCGCACGTCGTCGGGGGCGTTTTGGCCGTCGTTGAGGATTTGCGCGAGCGTCGACATGTACAGCGCAAAGTGCTCGGCGGCGGCTTGCTGGAGCTGGCGGCCGGCATCCGCACGTACGTCGTTCGCCACCGAGGCACTGGCTGCGGTTTGCAGCAATGTTTGCACCTCCATTTCACTAAAAGTACTGTGGGGTGGTTCAATTGGGCAAAGGGTGTGTTTATGAGGAGAATGAAAATATTATTGGCAACCCTGGATCTTCACGGCGGTGGGATGACGGACTTAAGTAATGTAAACAACAATGTAACTACTGGACGGTGCTGAATGCATGCAAATGGCAAGCGAGCGAGCTTGGCCGATTAGCATGGATGGTGCTGAAAGGTAATAGTTGTCATAGTAGTAGTACATCTATGCATTTATATATATCAGGATGTATACCTACAGTATTAGGATGTGTACCTGATGCAAGTGTGAAATTTCAGTAAAGATTTGCCACATAAGCCGATATTAACTCCAGCAGCAGCTCATTAAAAACGGTTAGCAACAGTTGTTCGGGCCCGATGTCCCAACCGTCCTGGGCCCGATGTCCCAACTGTCCTGGGCCCGATGTCCCAACTGTCCTGGGCCCGATGAGCCCGAAGCCCTTGCCCTGTTGTTTGGGCAAAACGCGTCGCAGCAACTCAGCGGTTCAGCACCGGCCTGCATAGAAAAGCTCGACCTTACCAGGCTCAAAGCTGATGGGACGGCCAAGATCCAATAATTTGAACCAGCACCTGCAATGGGCGTTCGAGTCTAACGCGTTTAAACCTGACCCCAACGCCCCAACTGCACCGCCGCCAATACCCGCCCCCAGCGAGGCTCTAAATACTCAAAAGCCAGCACCAATTAAAGATTCGCACACCTCGAGTTTGCCTACTCCGCCGCAGCGGTCGCCACAGCTCGTAGACGACTCAGATTTAGAGTTTTCCCCGATGAAACCAGCACCTCAGCCAGTTATTGACGAATCCTCGGACTCTGACTTTGAAATAATTGCCCAGATCAACCGAAGAAAAGCCCAAGCACAAAAAGTACGCCCAATTCAGCTGCTGGACAGTGATGACAGCGATATTTTCTCTTATGAATCGACTCGCAATCCTACGGCGGGTAATGCGGTCAATTCTGGTGTAACCTCAACCAATCATGGCGTAACATCGATCAATCCTGCCGCAAAATCTGTGATAACATCGGAAAATGCAGGCAATGGCCATGCAGGCAGTTTAATAGGTGCTTTGGCAGGTAATGGTTTAGAAAACAAGCGAGGGAATGGTCTATTTATGCTTTCACAAGCTCCCGCTAATGAAATAGCCCCCAAACCAGAGATCGGGTCGTTGTTCACCGAGAAAATCGCCCTTATGGAACGTAAAATGCATATTTTACAGTCGGCGTTGCAATCACACAAAATCCAAGTGGACACTAGTGCCATTGATGCCAACATTGCCGAAGTAGAACAACGGATTCTGCAATTCTCTGATGACGAAGTAGAAGTAATTCAGAGCAGTCCACAACCGGTAAGGCTGAGGGGGTTGCCCAAAAACATCAATAATGACGCATTTGACTCCGACGAGGAACTGGAAGTCGTTAGCATCAAGCGAAGCAGTGACGTTGTCACGCAAACACCGTCGTCACCCCCGGCCCCATTGGATGAGCTAGTGATTAGCGAACCGGGAAGTGATTTCGGCAGTTACTCACAAGCGAATGAGGTGCCCGTTTACTCGCAAGTACCGGCCAGTGCGGCATCTCCTTGGACACGCGAAATGATGAATGTGCTACGTACGCGGTTTGGTTTACATGGGTTCCGTGCGAACCAATGTGAGGCAATCAATGCCACATTGGAAGGCCTGGATGTCGTTGTGTTGATGCCTACCGGTGGCGGAAAGTCGCTTTGCTATCAGCTGCCTGCTTTGGTTTCAAGTGGGAAAACCAGGGGCACAACACTGGTGATCTCGCCGCTCATTTCGTTGATGCAGGACCAAGTTTATCATTTGAAAAACCGGAATATCAATGCGGAGATGTTGAATTCTCGATTAAGCACTTCTGAACGGCAGCACGTGTTCCAGCAACTGCAAAGCGGATCTTTACAACTACTTTATTCCTCACCGGAAATGCTGAGCGTAAGCAGCACGATGCGCTCAGCGCTGCAGAAGTTGTACTCTGAAGGTCGGCTAGCGCGCATTGTTATTGATGAGGCCCACTGCGTGTCGTCGTGGGGCCATGACTTCCGGCCTGAGTACATGGAACTCACTAAAGTGAAAGACGAGTTCCTCACCACGCCGATCATGGCGTTAACTGCTACTGCGAACGAGCGGGTTTTAGTAGACATCGTGCATTGCTTACGCAGTAATCCTCGCGTGCTAAAGCAGAGCTTTAATCGGCCGAACCTTTATTATGAAGTCAGGCACAAAACCAGTAACGTCATCCAGGACATTGCGGGGATCTGCCGTGAGTTCAAGGGGAAGACTGGGATTATTTATTGCAATTCGAAGAAGAATTGTGAAGACACTGCCCAGAAACTTAGGCGGTTCGGCGTTCAGGCCAACTTCTATCACGCCGGCATGGACCAAGAAACGCGGGCCCAGGTCCAAACAGAGTGGCAGCAGGGTCGATGTGCCGTTGTGTGTGCCACGATCGCGTTCGGGATGGGTATCGACAAACCGGATGTGCGGTTCGTTATCCACATGACCCTGCCCCGCAACATCGAAGGGTACTACCAGGAAACGGGCCGTGCTGGGCGTGATGGTAAACTGTCGCGCTGTGTCCTGTTTTATACTTACCGTGACGTGCAAATGCTGCAAACAATGATTGCTCAGGACACACACTTGTCACCTTCGATTAGAGAGCATCACAAGTCGCTGTTGACGCGCGTCATGCAATACTGTGAAAACGCCACAGACTGTCGCCGGCTCCAGGTTTTGCAATATTTCAACGAGGATTTTGATCCGAAGTTGTGTAAACAACAGTGCGACAACTGCCGGAGGATGCGGGGCCAAGCACCGGTTCGTAAAGACATGACCGCTCAAACGAAACAGGTTTTGCTGGCTATGCAACAGCTCAATGGTGCACGGGTAACGTCGCAGCAGTGCATTGATATGCTGACGGGCCGCAACACATCGAAAATGAAATCTTCTGGCTATGACAAACTCGAGAAGTTCGGGTGTTTGAAGGAAGAAGGGTACGCTCTTGTTGAAAGATTAGTGCACCACCTTGTTTCCGTGCACATTCTGAGTGAGTATTCGCAATACAACCACTCAAGGTACCCACAAACTTATGTCCGCATGGGCGCTCATGCTCCGCAGGTGCTTCAGGGCAGCATGGCGATCCAACTCGGGATGCTGCCCATCGAACAGAAACGTGCCGAGCCGGCTAAACGCGGAAGGCCAGCCTCAACTTTTAAACGCAAGCGAGCGAGAGTTAGTTATGATTAATGACAGTTTTGTAAACTTATGCATATGGGTTCACATTTAAACAACAACGCAGTGGGACATCATGAAAGCGGGAGCACCGCCCCATGTAAAAGGGAGTAGATATCAACATTGCGAGTAAACATGTACACAAATACCCCCCCTGATGTCATCTCATATCACCCCATCTCCTCTTATGTCCCGTGTCACCCATATCACTATGTAAAAAGAATAGCTACCGTATCAACACAAAACCTGTAGTTTACGCACATTGTGTTTATTATAATGACAATCAAAACTAGATAGTAATAGTCGTACAAATTGTGTAAATGGCCAAGCGGGGTGAGGGCCACCTGACCGTCACGGCAATGGACCAGCAGCGCCAGGGATCGTCGCTTCCCAACACGCCCGGTGCCTCCCCCCGGCGCGACTTCAACGTGGTGCGCTCACGCAGCGGTAAGCCCCGCAGCCACGCCTCAGCAATCCTGGCTCCGCCGGGAGCCTCTCCAGGAGCACTGCCCGGAGCACTGCCCGGAGCATACAGCCCCAATGCGTACAATGCCAATATTAGCTCTGCCTATGGCGTTTATGTCCCTCCCCGGGCTCGAAAACCCGTTTCAAGTCCCGCTAGATTCACGAGCACGAGCGGATTGTTTGCCGGGGACTGGGGGGTCGGCCATTTGGCATTGGGCTCATTCAACGAGGACCATGCTAACGGCATTCAGATTCTGCGGGATGTCGGTAATGCCGAGTCTCCATCGTTCGTGGCCGCTGGCGACGCGAGGCTGAAAGTCCCACCCACAAAATTGTGGTGGGAGCCCGGCGGAGGACCAAGACTGTTAAGCAGTGGTGACACCCTGCGGCTGTGGCAGTACCATGAAGATACGTTGGCTGAAGCTGCCGTGCTAACTCGGCGTCCTAAACCGGACACTGTTGCTCCAGCACCGCTCACATCGTTCGACTGGAGCTCGGCCAACACGGCTTCCGTCATTACAAGCTCAATTGACACGACCTGCACCGTTTGGGATTTAACCACGCAAACAGTGGTTACCCAGCTTATCGCGCACGACCGCGAAGTTTATGATGTTGCGTTTGTGAGCGCTTTGGAGCCGAACCAGTTTGTGAGCGTTGGTGCGGACGGCAGCGCGCGGTTGTTTGATTTACGGGCTTTGGACAACTCTACAATTATATACGAATCGGAACCGGCCACTCCCTTGCTGCGCGTGGCCCCATCACCGTTTGATGACCACACGGTATGTGCATTTGGCCAGGACGATGCATCCCCCGTTGTTCTGGATCTGAGGGCGACCCGCAACCCGGTGCGGAGACTAGAGGCTCACCGTGCACCGGTAAATGCATTGCGGTGGGTGCCGAATTCAACAGCGTTGCTGGCGACGGGTGGTGATGACTGCCAAGTGCTGATGTGGGACGTGCTCAATGGCACGGTTGTGGCCGCTTACAATGATGCACAGCAGGTCAATAACGTGCTGGCGAGTGTAGACGGTAGGTGGCTTGGTTCGGTAACGGCCAAGGCCTTGCAGGCTATTAGCACGCAGTGGCAGTGACCCCGACATGCATGATCACAGCGGGGTACACGATAGAGCATGATACTACGGAGAAACTACAGAGCATGGTCACATCGGGTGGCCACATAGGATGGCCACATGGGATGGTCACATCGGATGGCCACATCGGATGGCCACATAGAGCATGGCCACATAGAGCATAATATAGGAAACAGAGCATGGCCAGTATAAAAACTTTTACGACCGGTACATATAATAGATGCATGTATGCGATACGATGCAGTAGATGGGACAAAGATCATATAAAGGTGGAATGAATACAATATGGTGTATAGTGTAATTTGATTGAGCAGTGAGTGGGTGCGGACTGCGCATTAAAGTGATCGTTGAATCATATGTCAGTGCTGCGCTGGCGCATGCAGGCTCGTAACCGAACAACCACACAGTGACATCACCATGTACCGTCATTACATAGCTCAGCTACCATATAGATGCCCTCAGCGATCCAGTGACAATACTTTGTGTGAGCATTTGAAGCATTATTTGCTCAAAGAAGCATTGCGGATACCACATAGATAGATGCTAGTAATTTATATTGACTAACTGGCGCACGGTGAAGCATTGTTCCAAGGCCACAAGAAAGATCCCAGTTTAACTATGTGTACGCTGAGTGTATTGGGTGTATTGAGTGCACGGTATAGCAACAAATAAGTAGCGTACGGTATAGACGTTTTTGGTGGATAGACTTTTTTGGTGGATAGTTTGGGCTCGTGAGTGGGTGCGGGTTTGGCGATGCAGGCCATGACGAGTTTCAAGCCCAGCAAGACACTGGTGAACCACGCGCCCGGATCACTGATAACCAGTCTGGATTTCAGTGATAGTGGCCAGTGGGCAATAACCAGCGGCGGCGACGAGTCCATCCAGCTTTATGACTGCCGCAGCGGCAAGCACACCCAGTCGCTTTATTCCAAAAAATATGGCTGTCACCTCGCCAAATTCACACACAGATCGACAAACTGCGTGTATGCCAGCACCAAAGAAGAGGATTCCATCCGGTATTTGTCTTTGCACGACAATCAGTACATTCGCTATTTTAAAGGCCACAAAAACAAAGTAAACAGCCTTGAAGTTAGTCCTGTAAATGATGTAGTGCTCAGCAGTGCATTGGACCGCACGGTGCGGCTGTGGGATTTGCGGTCTCCGAACTGCCAGGGCCTCATTAATGTTCCCACACCTTCACATGTCGCATTTGATGCAATGGCGATGGTTTTTGCCGTGGCATCGCAGGATACGCGCACAGTAGCATTTTATGATGTACGTAACTTTGATAAGGCGCCATTCGTAACGTTTGGTGCCCACCACGTTGAGGGGTCATGGCTGAAAGTCGAATTCAGCAACGATTCGAAGCTGTTGGTGGTGGCCTCAGATGGTAATTGCCACGGATTGTTTGATGCAATGAAAGGGAAGCCGTATGGCATGGTAACTGGTCACCAACCAATAAAAAGGGGGCTGCCATCCACTGCTCCCGTGGCATTTACCATGGACAGTAAGTACCTCGTGGGGGGTGGGAACGACAACCGCGTGTGTTTTTGGGATATGGAGAACGTCAGTAGTGGCGATATGAGCACTGTTTATACGCCAGTGCATGAAACAATGACGAGTGCGAAGCCGTCGTTGGTGGCTTTTAATCCGAAGACGATGCTGATGGCCACTGCAGACCAGGCGTTGCAATTGTGGATCCCGGAATTGTAATATTATGTGCATAAAACGTGTAATTAGGATCAGCTTGGTATGCATAAATGAGTGCGTATCGTGCCACTATGAATGGATACCGATATGTGGAACTATGAGAGAGATAGACATATATCTATAAGCATATAAAATCAGCTTAGTATACTGTGCAGATACGCAGAATCTAAAGGTCTAAGTATATGTGCAGGGAGGTGTAGATGTTTATAGGTATATTAAGGGCTGCATAATTAGTGGAATAGGGTTCCCTAAACGTGGAAAAAATATGGACCGTCTCGTAGCGTTACTGGAATCACGCCAGGATGGTGTAAATCAAGAAATAGTCGACTATGTGGAAACTAATGTAGACCGGTTAATTTCAGACTGGTCATACTCGGCAAATACGGCGAACCACGGCCAGTACGGCACCCACACATTGGCCCTGGTCGAGGCTTTAAGCACTGTGGGGGTCCCACAAACTACCGTGGCAGACATTTGCCGGAAGATTGTGGACACGGAATTGAAGGCCGTTTATCGAGCGTTGACAATGGCACGTTCGGCTCAAACTGTGCCAACAATTTCACTACTAACGCAGGTAGCCACATACTGCCCCGTCGAACTTTTCAACCAATTCGATTTCACTTTGAAGATTATCTCGAAATTGATGGTTCAGCAGCCGTTTAGAAATGCTTTCTTACAGTTTTACTCAACACTGATTGAGAAATCTCCCGCGGTGACTCGTCGCGATTTGCTGGCTAATCGTAAAATTATCAGCAATTGGTTCGGGAAGTTAGGAATTGACGATAAAGAAGAGCGCGTCTTGCAAACTTTAGAGCTTCTGCGCAAATACGTGCTGAAGGACACAACTGTGTTCCCCAAAACAGCCAAAATGGGGTTGTTCAACGACTGGACCCTGAAAAACTTCGTGCGGATTCTTTCCAGCAGTCCATCAGAGGCAATTGTTGAACAGCTTTCACGATTTTTGATTACACTGCTGTGCGACTCCACTTATGGCGTCCGGATGGCGAACGGCGAGCATAAACTGGCATTGTCGTTCCTTAAAATCATCAAACCGTGGGAAAACGTGTGCCAAATGGACATAGTTGTGCGACTTCTAAGCGAGCTGCCAGATATAGTTGTGCCGTACTTCCAGTCGTTGGCCACGGTGTACCCATTAACCCCGAAGGTAACGATGTGGTGGTTTTCGTACTCAATTTTACATATTCGGGCACTGAAACTAGATCCTGTGAAAACGGTGGAGGCAACATTGCACCTGAACACACTGAATTTGCCAGCATTATATGAACGACAACAAAATGTGCAGCCCCGCGTCGAGGAAATAATCGGTGCAGTGGTTCCGGTTACGATCACGAAATCCGCACTGCACCAGGCGCTCAACTTTACGGAATCGAGCCTTGTGCGATACAATGCCGCGCAGATCGTGCTGTTATTACTACGCAGGATCCAAATTGTGGTGTCGGAAGTGTTCATTGCGCGCAAATGGGACGCACATGCGTTTTTAGAGGTGTTGTTCCATAAGCACATCCCGGATATTGCCACATTCACGCGGGAAAACAATGATCCGGAGCTCTTGAAAACAGTGTATTCGATTATTTTGAAAGAAATTTGTCAATTGGTACCGCTCCCATCACCACCCCAGATCGTTCTTGAACCCAAAGAAGTGAAGGGACTGAAGATGATTCAAGTGGAAAGTGTTTTGGAGGTGCAAGCGCTTACCAGCGACCAAACTAAATGGTGGAACCCATCGAAAAATGGGCTTAGTTTGTTTACGCAACTATTACAGTTTGCCACGTTCAATATAGAGCTCGCAGACAAGTGTAGTAGAATTTTGCAGCACCTTGTAGAACCGACGCAGCTGTTTGCAGATATTCCTACGGTCGCTCATCCCATTGACGCGCTTATATTCACATCAAGCTCCACCACCAATGAGCTAATATGGGCAGTTCTGGAACAGGCTTTGCAGCGCGCTACCAGGTCGCCGTATCAGTACATCGACAAGGTCCAATCGGACAAGGTGAGCCCCTTTATCGTTGCGTTAGTCGAACAGTATATGCAATACTTTGCCGCTAAGGAGCAGGCTGGCGATAAACAGGCGCACTTAACGATGCGAACGTGGATTCGACGGTTTGCACGAAGTCTCATCGTTCTGGGTGAGGATCGCAGGATCATTGATGAGCTGTTGCAACCATTAACTGCGTACAATGATAAAAACTTTGTTTCTGACGATTACTTTGACTTCGTTTTAGACGCTGGTGACGCGGCTATTCTGCAACGCCACGATCTCGTGTACAAAGTGACCACCAACCTTGAAGTTGCGGCCACGATTTACCGTGCGGTGCAAACAGACTCTGCTAAGGTTCGCAACCATCTACTGGCAAGCATACCCTCGGAGTTCCATGCTATGTTGGTAGAGAATCCGGCAGCATTTCAGGCGTTCTTCTCGCATGACAGATCCTTACTGGAGGCATTTCTGGCTTCTGTTGATGACAACTCGAGTGAGGCATTGCGTGAGACACTTGAAGGTAGTGACGAGCTTTGGAATGTAAGCCTTGAGCGGCTGTCTACAAAGTTTTTGGAAACGAAGTTCTTAGAAACCCACGACTCTGAAGTTTTGAAGGAATTGACGCGTCGCAATGTTGCTATTGCACCCGAAGAACTGACCAATTTGCTCTCAGTGTCAGGCTTGCGAGATAATTTGGACCTTTGGACTCCGCACACAATCCTAAGAAGTCATGGCCTCGAACTTTTAAACAAAGTCACTGCTGATGCAGACTTGGCCGCCGAAATCGTTAAGATTAGTGGTGCATTTTCTGCGTCGCATCCGCTGGCCCACACCCCGCCTGTGCTGATTGCGGCAGCGAAGTATGCACCTCAAGATCTTGATGCCGAGGTGGCATTGCAAGTTGCCACTAATTTATTAACCCGTGGAAACAAGTCCGGTTTGAGCATTGCCGTCCAGTTTTGTAAGAATTTGGACCCGGCAAACGCATTGTGGCCCGCGATTGGTGAATACGTTGAAAGGTCGAAATCTGGCCACACTTCGGCCTTATTGCCCGAGCTCGTGACTTTAAGTACGGAAAACTCTAGTTTCCTTACGAGATGGCTCAAAATTGTTGTTCATCAACTCACGCAGCACTACGCGGAGCATAAATTGACAAAAGAGGTTTTCGAGTTTCTTGATGCGTTCAATACAATCACGCTGGCCGATAATGGTGTAGACTTGTGGCAGCAAGTTCATCACAATTCCTTAAATGCTCTTCTTGAGGCGGCCCTACTTCACGATAATACCGCACCATCGTTTGAACTTGTGAGCCGTATAGCCCTTAAAAGCCACCCGCTGAACTCTTCGAAGCTGAACTCGCTGTCGCATCTCTCAATCTTGCTGGATAAACCGCTTATAACTGACCCGGAAGGATGTCGTGCAGAAGCTCTGTGCATCTACGGTCTCGTAGCCGCTAATGCCGACTCGAGTGCTGCGTCCGTGGTTGCTGAGCAGGGCATCCTTGCTCGCTACCAAGGGAGTTATGAAGCCCGGGACAAGCTGCTGCTTGTTTTACTGGAGAAAATTGAGGCCGTACGCCAACGGTCGTGGGTGGACTACGTGCACTCGTGGGACGTGCGTGCCGCAACGGCTAACGCAGAGTTGATTGATGAGTACGAAAAGGATCCGTTGATTGTGCTAAAAAGTGGGAACCGCATTCTTGTAACTCTTGATGAAGAGCGTATTCGTCACACAATCCAGAACTTCGAGAGTGCACCGCCCATACTGACCGATGCCGAAGAAGTGGTTGGCTTCGACGCCCTTGTTGGAAAGATCACCCATTACGATATGTGTTGCCCCGAGGAAGCCAAGCTGCTATACGATAACCAGTTTTTGCTCAGCCTCATTGTGAGTTGCAACTACCTTTTCGAGAAATTGGACACCTTCCTTAATTCTGGACTGCTTTCCTACGTGCTTTGCTGTTTGAGCAGTGACACACTGCGGTATACAGCCACGCAAGTTCTAAAACATACGTTTGTGCTGCTTCGTGAGCCCAGCTTCAAGGACGCTGTTAGTATGCGGCTACTCATTGGGAAAGTTTTGATGATATTACACCAAACCAATGGTGATATCCCCACTCACATTCCCGTGATGGCCGGGCAGATCGCCGTAGTGCTTTCAAGACCCAATCACTTTTTGTACGAGAAAGTTACTGCTTGGCTACTTTCAGCCCCTACGATCCGCGATTTCGACATACCCTTGTACAAACCCATCGTGAATAGCCAATCCGACTTCAAATTGCGGGAGATGCAATGGCTCGTGAACGCATTGAAGAGCAGTGTTGTTGACGAGCGTGCCGTGCAGGCCTACATCAAGGCTGGCGTGCTCGAGTTCTGCCTTTGTCAATTGCAGCTGCTGAACCCGAAATCACAAACGTTGAAAGAGGCCGTGCACAAGCTTGTAGATCGCATTGAGGTTGTACGTAACGGTGCAAAGAGCTTGATTGAGACGTCGGGCGGTTTAGGCATTCCCGAGTTGAAGCAGCGACTGTTTTACTCGGCTGGATCGAGTGCCGTGGCCGCTTGGGCCAAGTAATGTATACATACTATATATTGCAAACATATCTATATACATGGATGGAGCACCTATGCTATTTCATGTGCCATCGAGGCCGCCACACACGATACGCTCCAACTCCCCGCTTGCCATTCCCGGGGTAAGCTGACTAATCTACGACGTCGCTCATTCGTCGAAATTGCTCGACTTCCCAGCCGCCTATACCTACCCGGTTACGTGATGCACCTTGTACCACTAGTCGACCCCACGATACACCCTGTTTTTTAACACCTTCGTATATCAACATGGCCACGAAGCAGGTAACCACCAAACTTGACTGGGGCAAGATTGTGTCGAGTCTAGGCCTTACTGGCTCGACCGCGTCGTCCTTACTCGCGTTCCGCCGCCGTAACGAGGACGCGAAACTGAAAGTTTCGAACCTCGAATCCACCCCCGCTGAAGTCGATTTTGAGTTTTACCGCAAGACTTTGAAGAACCAGCAGATCGTTAACGAGATCGAGAAGACTTTTAAGGCGTTCAAACCGGTCACTTACAACATTGATAAGCAGCTGAAGACGATCGAGGCTTTTGAGGCTAAAGCCTTGGAAAACGCGGAAACCACGCAGTCGAAGGTGTCGGATGAGCTTAGCTCGCTGAAGGCGACGCTCGACAACATCAAGAGCGCCCGGGCGTTCGAGGATTTGGTCGTGGAGGACGTGCTCAAGGCGGCCCCCGAGGTCGAGGCGAAGGTCGAGGAGTTCATCAAGAAGAGCCGCTGGGATGTTCCTGGCTACTCGGAGAAGTTTGGCTCTACCGTCATCATGTAAAAACATTATATTAGATGTAACGATTGCACTACGCTTTGTGCTATGTATGTCGACTTGCAGAATGTATGCCGACGTGCTGCCGATGTGCTGCCAACGTGCATGTCGACGTACAGAATGCCAACATGCTGCCGACGTGCAGCCAACGTACAGAATGCCGACATGCAGAATGTCGACGTGCTGCCAACGTGCTAGTTAGATGCGTGCGTACATGCCAACATGCAAACCACAATCTACGCTTTGTGCCAACGAGCTAATTAGGTGCTAATTAGATGCTACGTGCAGAATGCGTGGGAGATGCAAACGTGCTATACGCTAAACGTTTACGTTTACGTGCTCCATGCTATATAGATGCTATGTTTGTACCTACGTGCTATACGTGTACCAACGCTATATATGTACTGTATGATATCTTGCTGAAAGCATGCATGCGTAGATGCTGAGTGCCAAATCGGTGCGGCGATTTACGGCATTCGATTGATATCGTTTGATTGGCCTGTAAGTGCAAAAGGTGGTATTTGATATTTGAGGCATCAATTGGTATCGTTTAGTTGACCTTCAAGCTAATATGTTTCCAAAAGGGTATATATGTGCTATAAATAGTATCGATGCAATCAACATGACACGTTTATAAGTGCCACTGGCCTCTGGAGTCCAGCCGCACTTGCAAGTCCATAGATCCCCAAAGCGGGAAATTATTTTGTGCCATGCATAACATCGTTGGTACGTAAATGTGCCTCTTTGGGAGCCCAGGAGTGCCTATGGATCCCAAAGGGGTGTGCGCTAATAATAATCTATTTATATCCCACAGCATGCATAGGATCTGGGGTATAGCCATGACCGCATAAGAGTTCTGTAAACATATTTTACGGTATTTCACTATATGATGGTATAAAGGGGCCATAGACGAGCTGGGTACGTTTATTTTTGTTATATTTTGAGGAAGTACATTAGTAAACCCAAAACGGTAAGCGTTAGGTACGGTGCGCAGGGGCCCTCCGGAGTTGCGCCGGCATGCTGCGAGTGCACTACAGGATACGGGTAAGAGCGGCGGGTATCTGTAGCAGAATGCGCGGCTTACCAGCGCAGGTGCGGCGTACCAATGCCAGAAACATTGGTGTAACACTGAACAACTAAAAAATAATCAGCAACACTGGTATTTAAACTTGATTGTAAAGCACAAACTGCTGATTTAAACCGATTTAGTGAGATTAAGGGGCATTTAATACTGCAGTGAAAAAACTGCCAAGGTAAACAGATCGGCTCCGACACACATCAGGTGACTTTATCAATAATTTGGGATCGCCCTTAACCTAGGAACTCTTTAACGGAGCTTGCAACATTTTCGGAATTTGTTTCCAATTGTACGGCCATTCAAAGCCGGGAGTTTTCGTCGAGATCTACTCTGAATTGAGGAGATCGCCGTTTGCTGCGATTTGAATACACCGCCGCCGCTTCTGAGCCGAGTGTACAGCGACGGCGCCGTTTGGGCCGATCCCGCGCAGTTTACTTCCGCGTTTAGTGCATTCCGTGCGCTTTACTGCTGCAGCTTTGGGTTTTTAAGGTCGTAAAACTGAAGAAATCACACTTAACTCTGCCGCGACTTGCTCTTTTTCTTGGTAGTTTTTACCGGCAGCGAAAACCGGCGGTTTCTAAAAGGCAAGCCAATCTGTTGATAAAACCGGGGTTTATTTCTCTTTTAGTCCCATCAACCTTTTCATTTCACCCGAAAAATGGAAGACATGGACAGCCTGTTGGGCCAGCCCGTCAACTCTATGGCTTCGTTCATGAGCGGTTCAAAAATCGGCCGTTTAGACGATGACACCCTCAGCCAATTCGATCAATTTGAGTTTGGTGCCGGGGATGCCTTGGGGTTTAATATGGACGACATAAATTTCGGTCCTAATATACCCTCAACAACGCAAAATATGATGATGAACACGAATGGAACGGTTCCTAGTGGAGTTGGGAACGAAGGGGCTCCGTCAATTAGCTCTCAAGACGGGAAAACACCTTTAAGACCATCGTCTTCGAACCCCATGGACATGCAGTTCAATCAAATGATGCCGTTGAACGATGGCAATTTGAATGAAATGACCAACATGAATGGGCCAAACATGAATGGGCCAAACCTGAACGGTCCGAATCTGAACGGTCCGAATCTGAACGGTCCAAATCTGAACGGGCCGAATCTGAACGGGCCGAATCTGAATGGGCCGAACATGAGCCGGCCACGCCCGCAGCAGCTCCCAACGAACCAGTACATTTCTCCGAACCAGAAGCTTATGCAGCCGCCAATAAGTAACGACACGAACCAGGATGGCCCGGGGATGATGCCAGGACCGCCAATGATGAACATGGATCAACAAATGTACGGAATGAACCAAATGAACCAGCCGCCGCAGTTTGGGGGCAACATGGTGCCATCAATGCCACCTAGCATGGTGGGAGGACGGCAACAAATGGGTCCTAATACCGGAATGTTAACTCCGGGGATGCCGGGGATGCCATCAATGGGTAACCAGGGGCTGATGCGACCTAACCGTCCAGGTCCGGGCCCTCAATCAGGTCTGGGTCCTCAACCAGGTCCTCCAGGTCCCCAATCAGGTGTTAATGGCCCTAATGGCCCCTCATCTGGCCCCACTGGTGGCGTCACACAACAGGAGGTACGGCCAGTTGGACAGAAACGCACATCCGTTGCGGGTGGACCGGCACGGAAAAAGACGGTACGCCCAACCAAGAAGAAGGCAACCCAAGTTCCAGCTCAAGTTGCACAACCGGACATGCCACACATGCCGAACATGTCGAACATGCAAAACACGATGCCACAGGGGATGCAAAACACGATTCCACAAGGAATGCCACAAGGAATGCCTCAGGGAATGCCACAAGGTACACCTCAGGGAATGCCACAGGGAATGCCTCAGGGAATGCCACAAGGAGTGCCTCAAGGAATGCCTCAGGGAATGCCTCAGGGAGTACCGCAGGGAATGCCACAAGGAATGCCACAAGGAATGCCGCAAGGAATGCGAAACACTATCACCCCAGGGATGCCACAAGGGATGCCACAAGGGATGCCACAGCAAATGCCGCAAGGGATGCCACAGCCAATGCAGTCAATGCAAGGGATGCAAATAGGGATACGAATGCCGCCGAACGGCATGATGCCGCCGCAAAATCGGATGTCTAATGCAATTCCGGGACGTGTACCATCAAGGGCAAGCGTCCAAGGATCACGGCAGTCACCCCGAGTGTCTCCCATGATGACTTCCTTGCCGGGTGGCCCACAATCAGTGGGAAGCGATGCTAATTCCGACTCGCGAACACCAATGCTGCCCTCGGCTGCGTCTCCAAACCTACCCGGTAGTCAACCACCTGTCCGTGGGCCGACCCCCGGACAGCTTAATGCTAATTTTGGCCATTTACCTCCAGCTAGAGCACCCTCGGTAGTTTCCAACCAGCTACCGGGTGAACCGGTGAACCGTGCACAGTCGCGGTTAGCCCAACCCAACATTGTTCGCCAGTTTGAGTTTGCCACGCAGCAGCCACCGTCGCCGAGGCCACCTTCCACTCTGCGGTTACGCATCCAGTTCATACTCACACTGAACCAAGAGCTTATCCGCATGTGTATGACGTCCGTTAAAGGTTCGGACATCTTTGACGCCGCAATTATCCGGCTACAGAGTAATGTGGAGTATTTGCGAGAAGTACAAAGCAAGTCAGACGTCCATGCTGCACTCGCAGTACCCCCACCGATGCTCGAACCTAATGGGCGGATGCCGTCATTGAAGGCACCTTACCGAAAACTCGAGGACTTGTTCCAGCGACGCTGAGTGTCCACGTTCTCCGCAACATCGATGATAACTCTTTTTTTTATTATTCCTGTTACTTAATTTGGCGTTCCAAAACGCGGTATTTATTATATGTAGTTTCGAGCTTAATGCCTAATTACGGAACACAAAAGCGTGGAGTTTGTTTACACTGGCGTTGAGCAAAGCCGAGGTCGCTTGAAGGTTTTGCGCGTCCTGCGGCGCGAGTCGTGCGCTGGGGATAATCCGTTCGCTTAGCATTCGATTAGTATTGGCCAACGATTCTTCAATTGCTGCTAAACACTCATCGATTTTGTTGTCAACATCAGCTTCGGGGTTAAGGTCGCTCATGTGAACGTAAACAACTGCCCTACCGCCACAAACCATATAGGCTGTACAATGTTAGATTAGCTGCAGGGGGAAAAGACATCTCTGCATCAACTTTATTTAACGTGCATAAGTTTATAAGAGTAAAGGAATGCATACAACCGAAGTTGGGTGTATGCAGAGATGAGCATAACTCCCATGAGCGTGTTTGACCATTACAGCCCTCAGCGATGACTGGCAGCAAGATCACTTGGCTAAGATCACTGGATACAAGCGAATATACCTTAAAATCATATATATTTCCTTCTAACAAGGCCCAAATATCCAGATGTATTGACAGCAGCTGGGAGGCCGAGAATGGTTACAAATCCTGTTGCCCCGCCCCTACCGCCCGTCATGTCTGAGCAGCCGCCTCCCCTGGAGTTCTTAGAAAACAGCATCGGCGAGCCCGTGTGGATCATCTCTCCCTCCGATGTGGAGTACTCCGGAATGTTCGAGGGCTTTGACGAAGGCCTGAACGTCGTGCTCAGCGACATGACCGTGCACGGTCCCGGCGACCATAAAGCGAAGCACGCAAAGGCGCTTATTCGAAGAGACGAGATTGATGTGGTGATTCCAGGAAAGAAGTAAACGTTTGCCGCAATACCGGCACCTGTGACGCCCACTTAAAGTATATATATATAGTGCAGTTCATGCAAGTTGATAGCAAAGAGTATTATATATAAAGCGGCGGACTAGTGAAAGTTCGGCAGCCAATGCGATTATGCTTGTATTTTTACTGTACCCAAAGTGACATCAATGGATGTAATCGTTTTAACTCTATATCAGAAACAAGCTGTGTAGATTGAAGCTGTGTAGAAGCTGTGTAGAAGCTGTGTAGAAGCTGTGTAGAAGCTGTGTAGATTTAAGCTGCGTAGATTGAAGCTATGTAGAAGCTATGTAGAAGCTATGTAGAAGCTATGTAGAAGCTATGTAGAAGCTGTGTAAAAGCTGTAAATGGGGACTCCCAGCTGCTGGCGTCTATTGACCCCCAACATTGATTGGCATGCTAATTGCTTCCTATAGATTTAAATCTAGCTACAAACTCACCGCATTCAAATACATTTGACCTTTGGCCCCCGCACGGCGACGTGTCGCGCCCCACAACATATCGTTGCACGTGACCGGTCGCTACTAATCTTGGGTCCGAAAGATGGTGGCCACCCCACCAGCGACCGGTCTGCTTGACACCACACTTAAAAGCCACCTCAGCACCCCAGGCACCCCAGGCACCCCAGGCACCCTCAGCTTCCTCGGCAAATATTCAGTTGCCATGCAATTAACCGTGACATTCCTCGATAGTGATGTCGTTTTGGCAGTCGAAGTCCCCCCCGACATGACCGTTGCTGATTTGCGCGCATATGCGTTGTCCGAGGCCGGATTCCCGCCAAACCCGCAGGCTTCCATTTTACATGCGAACCACATACTTTTGGATTCGCAAAATTTGACCGATGCGGGGCTGAAAGACAACGATATGGTGCAACTTGGCACTGCTCAGCAGCCTCCAACCTCCCAGCCCTCAGCACAGGGTAATTTATCCGATGCGGCGCGCGAAAATGCGCTTAAATTAGAAATTGAGTCCGCACGGCAGCAAATCTTGTACGATCCGCAACTTTTCACGCAATTGAGCCAGCAGTCCCCCGAATTGGCGGATGCACTACATGATTCCGACCGGTTCCGCGATGCGTACCGGAGGTTATACCAGCAGCAAATGCGGGTGAAGGCCGAGAACGATGAAATCGATCGCAACTTCCGATTAGCTCTAGAGGAGATGCCCGAAGCTTTTACAACTGTAACGATGCTTTTCGCAAACATTGAAGTGAATGGCCGGCCCGTTAAGGCTTTTATCGATTCGGGAGCCCAAACCACTATCATGAGCCCCGAGTGTGCTGAGCGGTGCCAATTGTCGCACCTCATTGATAAGCGGCACCGCGGTATGGCCTATGGCGTGGGACAAGCGACTATTTTGGGCAGGATCCACATGGCTCCTATCAAAATCGGTTCTAGTTTCTTTGCGTGCTCGATGACGGTAATTGAAGGCACAAGCATGGAGTTTTTGTTAGGGTTGGATATGCTGAAACACCACCAAGCGACGATCGATTTGAAAGAGAACCGGTTGATAATGGGTAATGAGGAATTGCCATTTTTAAATGAAAACGAGATTCCTAAGAAAATGTTTGGGCCGCCCAATACTGGTGGTCCCAGCTCGGCACGGTTGGGAGGTCCCAATTATACGAACCTGGGGCAGGCGAACCCAGGGCAGGCGAACCCAAGGCAGTCAAACGCGGGGCAGCAAACTGGCCAGCTAACGAACCAATTTAATCCAAACTCGCAACTGAATTCGCAATTGAACCCATCAGTGAACCCATATAATCGAATCAGCCCTCAATTGGGTAATAATACAGGCCAGCCATCTAAGGGGCAGCCCGATCCCACGGTGGTGGGGAATTTGATGAATTTGGGGTTCACCAGACAGCAGGTACTCAAAGCACTGGCCGATGCAGGAGGAAATGCCGACGTCGCAGCCTCGATGCTGTTTGGCGAGTAATATTTATTTTAGTTTATATATGACGCGCATTACCAGCGCGGTGTGCATTGGGGCACGGGTTCGAAGTGAAATATTTTTAGGCCTCGACGCGCTCGGCACCCATTGATGATTGCACGTGACCACGTTACGGTGGCGGCGCTATCTATAGAGCCCTAACCACGAACCTTACGCCGCCGTATTCATTACACCGCTTGGGACACGACTGTACCGCCCGGACCCTGGGACACCACCGTACCAAAGCGCGGGCCAACCAGGGAAACTCCACAAATCCCGCCACGCAGCCTGGTTAGCGCCGGCCAATTTTGAAAAATATTGATATGTATTTAAATAGCACCCGTTGAAAAGACCTTAATACCCATTAATTAGGGGTACCCATCAAGCCTAACGGTCGTGTGCGTGCGAAACCTCCCAAGCACGACCTCCCAAGCACACGACCTCCCAGCCCGTACACACACACCCTCACCGCCACAACCTGCAACCCCCTTAAACTACAAACTTTGACCAAAACATTCGTATGCGGCCATCAGCCACCGAGAGCCTTTACAAGGATCTCGACATTGAGGAACGTGCCGTCGAGTACAACCTCCCCGTCCAGTTCGCCATCCGGCCTCTCCGCTTGCAGGATCTCGACCAAGTAGTGGCCCTGGAGGAAAAGGGCTTTAATGCCAAAGAACGGGCATCCCGCGACGTGTTGGCGTACCGTTTAAAAGTTTGTCCTGAACTATGCTGTGGCGTGTTTAGACGCGAGTATGAATGGCCCCCCGCCAGTGGCGTGCCTGACCAGCCCGACGAAGATGACGAAGGCTTCGGTGTTGTTTTTAAAGGAAGCAGCCTCGTTGTGGAGCACCTCGTGGGCCACATAATAGCCACGAAAACCACGAGCGAATTTGTTAATGAAGAATCCATGAAGTTGGGCGGCCATGACGAAGACGGCGATACACTGGCAGTACACAGCCTTGTGGTGGATCCCGAGTTCAGGGGCCGCCATGTTGGCTATATCATGTTAAAGGATTACGTCCAGAAGTTTTTCGGGCTGTGCAATGCCGAGCGCATGTCACTATTGGCCAAATCCAGTTTGGTGCCGTTCTATTCGAAACATGGGTTTAACGACCAGGGAGAGTCCGAATGCAAGCACGGCGGCGAACTGTGGCATGATCTCGTACTGCCGTTCGACACATACGACGGGCAACTAAAATAGAACCATAGAGTCTCTCTTGCTTATGGCGGAGGCGTACGTTTTGTATCTTAATTGCATGGTTTCACGTTGCCAATGAATGCAGCTAAATAGCTTAATACATATACATGCACCTTGGACTGGATGCACTGGGTGCATTCGTACATCTATATGAGTCACAATACACTAGCTTGAATGCATTACTTGGATACACTGGACGTACAAGCTAGGATGCATAAGCTAGAATGCGGAATACGTCACCTACGTATATGAGCAAGGACTATGATTCACACTGGACGCACAGCTAGGATGCATTGACGTGCTATGCTCACACTACCTAAGTTGCACTAGTTATATATAGTACACGTACGTCAATCACCTAAGATGCAGCTCAATAGATCGCACTAGTTGGTATATAGGTGCATACGTCAGTAGCTATGATCAGCTCAATAGCTAGTACGTATATTAGCTATCAGCTCAATTGCAGCCTAGTATGTACATTAGCTATCAGCTCAATTGCACTAGTAGGCCACTAACTATCAATAGGTTGCAATAACCTCCATCCAAGATCACTTCAAGATGGACTCGAATTTACTTATACTACTACCACATTAGCTTCCAGCTAAGTAGGTAGCACTAGTAGGTCATTAATTAGCTCAATAGGTGCACTAGTACATGATCAAAACACTAGCGCTGGTTGGTATGCTGGCATTATTATAAAATTAGCTCGGGTTGAATGCCAGAAATTCATCCTCCTCCATATCGAACAATGGATTGTGACTTTCTGGTTGTGGCGGCTCCTCAAATAGTAAAGGCCGGCTAAGAAACTCATCTGGAGGTGGCAACGGGAACTGTTGGGCATGTTGGCGCGGCTGCCGACCAATTGGGTTACCCAAATGCTGAGTTGGTGGCCCCTGCACTGCATCAATTCGCGTGTATGCATGGTCTGGCGGCAGCCTATCAACCGGAGGAGCAGGTCGTAGCGACACGTAGCGCTGCGCATACTGATTATTGTATCTGAACCGCATTTCCGGTTCCAAAACGTCACTTTGTATTAGGTCTGGCGGCTGACTCCGCATTTGTATTGGTTGTGACTCGTGTTCAGCATTAGAGAGTTCATGTGGTGCATGGTCAACTTCGGCATGCCCAGCAACATGTTCAGTTGGCGGGTCCGTAGAAGAATAGATATGCTGGTGCACAACTATTTGCCGTCCGCTTTGTGCCAATGCCGTAATGAGCTGTTCCAATTGCTCATTCGTTATAGCATGCTGTTGGGGAGGGCCAGTGCCGACTGCTGGGTCCTCAACTGTAATAAATAAATTTTTCGATATGTTAGGAGGCAACTGCACGCCGGCTACCTGCAGGGAACTCGCCTCTTCCCCAGTGGTTCCTGCACCCCCACCAGCGGCCAAAAACCAGTTTGCATCGGCACCGGCCGGGAACCCCGTGGATCCGGGCACATCAAAGGAGAGTCCTGCGTTGTCGCCATCGTAACTTTCCTCGACTTTCGATCTAACTCGAACTGTACCGTTCATATCATCAGTTATATGCGTTGAAGACTCCCTTGGAGGCCGCGACAGTTTGCGCCACCGGTTTCGACAAACTAGACCGGTTCGGCCCTTCATTTCAGCCGCTATAGATTGCCATTTGGACCCGTATTTATTGTACAATTCCAGCAATTGGCGGTCCTCCTCGGGCTCCCAGGGACGTAGCCGGTCCTGAACGGCTGGGTCCAGCACGTCCATGTACCGTTTACTGCACTGGTCGTCGGTGCGACCGGGGATAAGCTGGGCAATGCGTTGCCAGGCCGGGCCCAGCTGCTCATAAGCCTCTTTCAGCACGCGGTCCTCGTTCTTATTCCATTTGCCGCGGCGGAGCTTCGGATCGAGGGAATGGAACCACCGTTTGCGGCAGTTTTTGGCAGTTCTGTCCTCAAACTGCGCGGCAATCTTGTCCCAGTTGCTTTGGCGGCCGCCTTGGTCGCCCCAGTACGACACTAGCAGCCGCAGCTTTTCATCCTCCTGTTTGGTCCATAACCGGCGTTTTTTGGTGCCGTTTGAGGCCTGCTCTTTACTCAACTCGTCGCCACCTGCTTCCGAGCTGGAAGAGCTCATCTCCGCTTAAGCGTGGGCCACGAACTTAAGAAGGTTGTTTAAATCCACAACCGGCTGCACTCCGTGCTTACCACCGTTAGAACCCTTACCTCGAATGGGCCCTTTACCTGGAAGTTGGCCGGTGAGCTTTCCCTTCGGCAGTGCACACTGTGTGTAAAATAGTTAAGAATGTAGAGAAGGGCGTAAATGAAACCTGGTTAGATGCAAACTGGAAAGAACTGCAAAAGAATCGAGGGTGCGGTTTGAGTGGTAGTGCCATTGGATGTGGGATTGAGCAAACGCTAGTACGGATACGCTCATACGTACGATATCGCACAGGATTGTTGCAAGGCGTTCACTAATTTATAATTCCTTGCAAATATCTAAGATCATTGTTCGTAGTACTAGTAGTATTGGTTAGTACTACCAGTAGTGCCCGAGGCGCTTGCCCTCCTCGAAGCCGAGGCTGAGGCAGTGACCATACAACGGAACCGGCGGATAAGGGTGGGGTCATCCCCGCCCCATAATATATATATTATATTTACTGCTCCACGAACCATAAGTGCGAATGTCGTTAAAAATTCAGAAACGTTTACAAGCTGTCATTGACGCCGTCGGATTATACTACGCCAACAACGTCGACGGTGGCGTGTTCTGCCAGCAGATCTACAATAGCGCAAAAGTGCTGAACGTCGGTTATGATGAAGGCGGCATTAAATTCGCGGAATTCCTCATTCACACCACTCCCGATCTCCGCAACAACATGGGCCTCGTGCACGGCGGTGCGAGCTCCACGATTCTGGCGTTGTTGACGCAGTTGGCGCTGGGAATTGACGACAAGTACTGGGAAAGCGACAAACCCACTGATGATGAGATCCGGGCGTTCATTAAGGACATGGGATCCACAAGGTCGATGGATGTGCAGATCATTCAGGCCGTGCCGTTGGAATCGGATATTATTGTTAAGTGCAACCTTATAAGCAACACAAAGAGCAATGCCTTTGTTGTGGGGAACATTATCAGCGATAAGGGCCGAGTTTTGGTTAGTGGGGTGCATGATATCATGAAATTCCCGCCTACTGGCCGCGAGCCGCATGCCCTCCAAAGCCATTTTGATCCGGCTAAGTTGTAAACTGCTAATTTAGATATTTAGATTTAGATCTCACCGCAGAACCTTATTTGTATAGCTATATTGGGCGCAATTGGCATGAGCGCTGAACTTCAAAAGATGACCACTGACCCCAAGGACAAAAAGGTCGAGATGCCCCGGAGCATCATGTGCGGCGGGCCCCACCATGATGCATGCAAGGTATTCTTACAACCGGTTAGGTTCAATTCCGACCCGGAAGATCCGAAACTGCGCAAACTGATCAAACGCGGGTCAATGCCTCCTCCCAAGGTGCCGAGCGATTAAAAATTGATACCAAGGCGTGCTGAGCTCGGCCATGCAGAAGCTGGGCAAGGGAACCCTCGGTGAAATTTTTCGGTGCTTACTGATATATATACATATATTTTTTCACCCATTATAAATAGTCTATTTTACCCATTGAAATCTTTATCCCTTTTTTTTTTTTCTTTTTAACCTGAACAAATAATAATCTAATTATTTAATTGTTCAATGGCAGACTATCGTCGTGGAAATGATGATCGCGCCCGTGATGGGTACAGCCGCGGTGGCCGTGGAGGCTACGGTGGCCGCGGTGGCGGTTATGGCGGCCGTGGTGGCGGTTATGGCGGCCGTGGCGGCTATAACAACAACAATGGCGGCAATTATGGCGGCCGGTTTTCGAACCGCGGCTTTAACGATATTGAAATGGGTCCTGTCGGTCCCCTCAATCCGGTTGACTGGAGCACCGTTGAGTTAAAGCCGTTCCGTAAAAACTTCTATGAGGAAAGTCCTGAGGTTGCTGCCCGTTCCGACAAAGAAGTTGCGGAATTCCGTAAAACAAATGAAATGACGTTGAATGGCACGGACATTCCTAAACCGTTGCACAATTTCGATGAACTGAACTTCCCGCCGGAATTGCCCGTTTTAGACGAAATCAAACGGATTGGGTTTACTTCCCCAACGCCGATTCAGTGCCAGGGGTGGCCTATGGCGCTGAGTGGTCGGGATATGATCGGCATTGCCTCAACCGGCAGCGGTAAGACATTGTCGTTCTGTTTGCCGGCAATTAGGCACATTGCCGCTCAGGATCCCTTACAAAGAGGCGACGGACCCATTGTGTTGGTGTTAGCTCCGACGCGTGAGCTGGCCGTGCAGATTCAGCAGGAATGCGACAAGTTCTCTCGGCCGTGCGGCATGCACAGCACGTGCGTGTATGGCGGCGCTTCGAAAGGTCCGCAGATCCGCGATTTACAGCGCGGCGTTGAGATCCTGATTGCGACTCCTGGCCGGCTTATTGATCTGCTCGAAATGGGTAAAACGAACTTGCGCCGAATCACGTACTTGGTGCTCGACGAGGCGGACCGCATGCTGGACATGGGCTTTGAGGACCAGATCCGCAAGATCTTGGGCCAGATCCGGCCTGACCGGCAAACGCTGATGTGGAGCGCGACGTGGCCCAAAGAAGTGCAGCGGCTCGCCCACGATTACCTGAACAATCCGATCCAGGTAAACATCGGGTCGCTCGAGTTGGCGGCCTCGCACACGATTCAGCAAGAAGTCGAGGTTGTGGAACCTTACGACAAGAAAGACAAGCTGCTGAAGAAAGTGGCTGAGTTGCACGATGTCGACAACACGCAGCGGATCATTGTTTTCACGTCGATGAAGCGTACTGCTGATTCCGTGACCAAGATGCTGCGTGAGGATGGGTTTGGCGCTTTGGCGTTGCATGGCGACAAAGAACAGAGCGAGCGTGACTGGGTGTTGCGGTCGTTTAAGGAGGGGAAGTCCCCGATTATGGTGGCCACAGATGTGGCTGCGCGTGGTATTGGTAAGTACGACACTTCGTGGTTTACCGGTTATCAAGAAAGCACAAAATGTTACGTTGGACGCATGAATGCGTCGCGTGCTATCTGCGAGTATGAGTTCGCATGTTTCGGAAGCAATTCAAGATGCTGTCGCGGGTGCGGCAACGTTTGGAATCGCTTCACGCAACATGTATTTGAGTATCGTAGAGTGCGCGTTGGGGGTGCATTGGAATTAAGATTGGGGGGTTGATTTCTGAAATGATTTTTCCGTATGTGCCACTGTAATGAACTATTTGGGCTGCTTGACAACCGAAAATCCGGTTACCTTTTTATTTATTTTTTTCTTTTCCTTGGAAACAGAATACTAACACTTCACAGACGTTAAAGGAGTTGCCTGCGTTATCAATTTTGATTACCCGAATAATTCCGAGGACTACATCCACCGCATCGGCCGTACGGGCCGTGGTGGTGCCAGTGGCAAGGCCTACACTCTGTTCACTCCCGAGGATGCCGCGAAGGCGCGCGATTTGGTGAATGTACTGATTGAGGCCAAGCAGGAGGTGGACCCGAAGCTGGCCGAGATGGGCAGGCCGAAGGGCCGCAGCGGTGGCTACGGCGGTGGCCGTGGTTATGGCGGCCGCGGCGGCCGCGGCGGTTATGGAGGCCGTGGTGGAAGCCGGGGCGGTTATGGAGGCCGCGGTGGAGGCTACGGCGGCGGTCGCGGCGGAGGCTACGGTGGTGGCCGCGGTGGAGGCTACGGTGGTGGCCGCGGTGGCTTCGTCCGTGGTGGTGAAGGCCCTTCTGGCACGAAGGTCACTTTTTAACTTAGATCATGCAATTAGAAATATATATTAGTTTTACCCTGCGGGGCTCTGCCTCATGCTTTTTAGGACCACCCCCATGCGTCCTCGTCAATGGGCTCGGCATCTTCACCAGCATCTTCATCACCAGCATCTTCATCACCAGCATCTTCATCACCCCACCCCCATGCATCTTCCTCTTCGTCATTTACTTCGTTGACCATATCGTCGGCATCGGGTTCGAGTGTTACGCGTTGCAGAGTGCTAAACGGCGATGGGACGGCTGCTGGTGCTTCAGGAGGGTTAAAGCGGCCAAAAGCTGCAACTTGTGGTTCGGTAGCTGTCTTTTCACTAAGTTCTGGAGAATTGGGGCCCGTGATTGTACGCGGTGCCGGTGCCGGTGCCGGTGCCGGTGCCGGCGATGCCTCCTGAATTTTTGTGAGCAGCTCGTTCGTGACCCGCCATGCCTCTGCAGCGACCTCTAAATTGTCGTCAAGCATGCCCAGTGCTGCCGCTCCCAGCAACTTCTCGGCGATTTCCTTCGGCGGGACATCCACCGTTGAAACGCCACGCAATGCCGCATTCCGGCATTCCGTAGACGGATCTTTAAGCGCTTTGGCCAATGCCGTTGACACTAAACTGCGCGAGTCGAGCAACGGAGCTATCCGGCACAGAACAGTGACCGTAAGTGCACGTACATCGGCCACACTGTCGTTCAGCGTGCGTGACAGCAGCCGTAACAACTCGGAATTCAACTGCCGCGACGTCAACTTGCTAGCCAAGAATTCCGCTGCCGCAACACTGGCCCTGCGCACAACCACTTCCGTATCCGAAAACCCAAACGCCATTTTGGGCATGATCTTTTGTTGCACCGTGCGATTGGATAACAACGAAATGTACTTAGGAAGAAATCTCAACAGTTCGAGCCTGACAGCACGGCTCATTGATGCAAATTGTGTCGTTAAAAACTCGATTTCAGGGTCAGTATCGGCAAATGGTTGCGTACACCTGCTCAGTAGTTGCAGCACCACGCGAAGCACCACTGGTTGTAAAGCAGCGGGGAGCCGGAGCAGCGGCGCCACTACGGTGCCACGCACAAGCAACTCAGGCAGAGTCTCCGCGGCATCACTAACAACCGTGCAGAACTGCTGCAGATCTACTTCGGCCATCAACATGACCTCGGCCGACTGTTGAACTATATTTGACACAGAATTATTAAGTGCTGAAGCCGCGCTGGCACTTCCGGCGAGTTTTGCCAAAGATGGTCTTGAGGGAGCCATCAAAGTCGTGGCCAGCCTCCGCTCCTCGGGCAATACAGCAGTGATAAACGCGCCAAACTGGTAAGTTGTGAGGTTCGCACCTTGCGCAGGGAAAGTTGCGTAGTTGCGAGCCAATGTGGGGGGGCTAATATGTTCAAACGTGGCGAATTCAAACCCCACGAGCGTTGGTAAACCCGTGGGGGCCTGCATTACCGATGCAGGTGCCAATGCATTGTGTTCACATCCAGCAACAGAGTCCATAGTGGCAATCACCTCGAGCACGGCTTTCGCCACAAACTTGCGGGCGTCTAAGGATAGCTCCTTATAGTTATACGGCACAACACGTTCAGTAAGTACATAGAATTGGTTACCTCTTGACACGGTATCGACGTAATTAACGACACCGGGAAGTTTCAGCTTACGTAGAGCTGCCGTGGCATTGTCTGCCAATGCAATATGCTGTTCATCAAAGGAGAACACGCTAATAAGTGAAGAATCCTTCTTGAGCACGCCGTCGTGCAGCGTCCATGGAACTCCGGGAACGGTGATTTGCTCGCTGAACGTGAAGGGCAAACCAAGATTCAAGGATCCCAGCGCTTTTGAAACGAAGTCCATTGCTTTTATAATTTATCCGGGCAAGTTTCAACTAAAAAAAAAAAAGAAAGAAATGGTTCACTCGCTTATGGCTGGGGAGGGGGAGTGAAGGGGGGGGGGTTCGGGCGTATAGTTTTTGCAGACATGAGCGAACCGACGCCGAAACGCACACTAAAAGAGTTACTAGAAACGAAACTCGACGAAGCAGGAGAATCTGATGCGGAATTCGAACCAGACTCCCCAACCGACCAGCCGCAAGTTTCTCCGGGAATGTGCTGCGAGTGCGGCGACCACCCCGTTGAGTTAATGTGCCTCAATTGCAACGAGGAGTTCTGCCAAGTGTGTTTTGACTATTTGCATCGCACCGGCAGACGCAGAGACCATGATGTGCAGTATTTACAGCCAATCCCGCCCATTCTCAGCAGCAATCAGTCCGTCCTTGAGGCTGAGCCGAGCGAGGAAGGAACACCCGCTCCAGAACCTTCAATTTCACCGCCAGTCATCACGAAGGCTGTAAACGCTGAATTGGATTCGGAGATCGAAGTGGCAATGGCACAAATCCGTAAAAACGCGGTGTTTGTGCCGATGCGCCTGAATCTAGAAGAACGCAAGCTGCTTAGACTGCTGGAAGCTGCGTTGGAAGTTAGTGAGTACACCGACCGTGTTGATATTTACATGTATGCCGCGAAGGCGAAACGGATTGTGCGCGAACTCAAAGAGATCTGCCGCGTGTTAACGGGATTGGTGGTTGCCAATGGCATGGACACGGGCCGGGACCTCGTAAGTGATCAGGACTATGCTGCCCATGCCGATTGGTACCAATCCGTGTTTGAAATTGGCCGCAGATACAAAATCATGAATCCCGAGCGGATGCGGTCGAGTTACGGCAAGCTGGCGTACATGATCATGGATTCACGACTGCCCGAGATTCGCCAAGTGTTGGATTTTGATCTGTACAAGCCAGTGCTAACGGTGGAAACTTACTTGGAGCAGCACGGTGCTACAGACTTGTTAACTGACCCGCTTTTGCTCGCCGCGACGGCCGAGATCGCTGCTGCTGGCAAGAACCGCCAGCAGGTGCAGTTCGAGATCAAACGTAAAGAGCATGCAATTGAGATTCTTATAAAGAAATACGGCGAGCCCGTGCGCAATGCCATTTACTCCTTGGGCGATTTCCACTCCTACATTGCGGCAAATAAGGGCCCCGTGGATGAGATGATAACCAGGCTTAAAACCGACTTTGATCCAGAAAGCCCGCGGTCACCGTCATTTGGTTTGGGCATTGCCAGCGGGCACCATGGCGCACGGCTCACGCACAACCACCAGCGGCAGTACCAGTACGTCTTGCAGTCGCTAACTTTATGGTCATACCTTATGGGCGACATGTATCTGCTGTGGAAGTATGCTGATGACGATTTGTTGGCAGAGACGCCAAGGTATAGACTGGAGGACACGGGACAAGGACTGAATCGCGTGAAGTCGAGCCCCAAAGTGAACAGGGCGATGCACGGCATTATTGCCAAAGCCCAGCGCACCACGGGCTCGTGGGTTGGTTCTTCAGTTGTACACTTGGGTGACCGTGCTGTGCCCAATGCTCTGTTTTTCTTGGATAAGTATTTACAGGTACCGCGCATCTTAAATCCGGTGAACACCGTGTTAAGGCTGCTGCCCAAGGTGCTCGAGGCCGACTTGTTTGCCAACGAATGGGCCGAGACCCAATTTGGGTCGCTAGAGGTGCTGTTGAACACGATTTTAACTGACTTCTTTAGGTATGCATTTGACGGGTCCGGTGCCGACAACTTTTACGATGCGGGGTCCTGCATTGATGGCCGGTTAACGTCGGCATGGAACTGGGCGAACCTGCTGCCAAAGAAGCCGTACTACAAGTTCTTCTTGATAACCGGTTTTGTGGGATTCGATGGCACTGATGGGTTCTGAGTACCGTGGTGCTTGGTTTTATCAAGATGCTGTGCACTTGGCATCACCATTAAATCATCACGAACAACGCACTCCGTACGTACAATGTAAAATGCATACTCGTCAAATATGTTGGCGCCCATACAGCGTGCCAGGGCGCTAACAAGTTGGGAATTATAAGTAAACTATGTAAATTAAAAAAAAAAAAAGAGCGATCACATCACTCTCCCTTCATCAGGCTGATTTCTGCCCTTAAACGCTCGTTCTCGTCAAGTAGCTCGCGTACACGCTCCTCGAGCTGCGCCATGCGCTCCATCTTCCGTGCACGTGACCGACGCGCGGCCTCGGTGTTCTTCGCCCGCTTAAACGCTACTTGGTCGCTGCCGTCCTCAGGAACCTCTACAGGTTTGAGCGGCATGGACCGCGGTTTACGTTTATAAACGGTGATCCCGAGATCGTCAACCTTCTTGGTGCCAATTGCCGGGCTGCGCTGCTTAGAAACACCACCAACCGGTGCTGAGCTTTGACTGCTGCGGCGGGGTGAGGGTTCCGTTAAGGGTTCCGTTAAGGGCTCCTTTGAAACTGCCTCGTTCAACACACTGAAATCAAAGTTCGTGTCGAACAAAACGGTGCTGTCAATATCAGTAACCGTTGTCGGCGGTGTGTTCAGGGTCTCCTCCTTAATTAATGCATCGAGGCTCGCATTGGCATCAAAACTCGGCTCCGGCAAGTTGACCGCTGTTAACGTGTCGTTAACTTCGTCATCAACAAACAACGGCTCCCAATTTTCCGTTTTCACACCATCAACGTCGTCAAATAACGGCGAAAGATCGGCATTGAGGAGCTCGTCGGGGGAAACCGTGCTTAATTGGAGGCTGTCTGGCGTCATTAGCTGCCGGACGGGGGCAAAAGAACTCGGGGTTACCGAATTCTCATAAGCCAAGGGAGAGTGGGGGTTAAAGGCCTCCGGAGACCAAGCACCGGGCGCTTCGGAAGCGGCGTACTTGCCAAACACCGACTGGTATTTCGAGTACTTCGGAGGCAGGCTGCTGTAAATGTTCATTTCAGGCACGTTCATTGAGGAATAATTTCGGTTAAAAATATGTTGGTTTTTTTCTTAGTTCGTGCTTTGCAATTCAGGATGTGGCATCATTTTTTAGAGTATCGGATGGTGAAAACCGGTAAGTTTCGCTGGGGGGTTATCTGTTCATCATCTTATGGGATTTCATAATATTCTTCAGGGTGCTGGGGAGCTAATTTAGGCGGACATTTTGCAATAAATCTTTCTCTTTACTGGTGTCTGGTCTAAATTGGATTGATGAACTGAAGTTGTTAAGAAGACCCAACCTTGCGCAGTGACTCAATTTATATAACCGCTGGGCCTCGGGCGAGGCTTCTCAAGGGCAAGGAACCTTGAATTTTTCAGTGCAGGTCACATGCGCCTTGGGTGGGCTCGCTATCTCGGCGATGCATTCCCGGATCTCAACAAATTAGAGATTAGAGTTTGATGAGCTTAAAATTCGCCATATGTTGGCACAGGGCTAATTCAGATTGCGTACTTGAATTATGAGGCAATAATCTGGCCTTTGAATCGAGCTTTAGCGGTGGGGAATGCGCGAGTATGATCGTGAATAGCGATCGCCGTAATCGGCGCATACCCTGACGTATATGTGGAGACCGGGAAGGGGGGGGGCGCAGGGTAGGCAATATTGAGTCATTTTAAGCGAATGGCGCAGCCAGGTGGGCGCCGTCATTTGACCTTACTTTTAGCCTATTCACTTGGTTATAGAGCAATATCTAGCTAATCTATCTTCGAAATTTGACAAACTTGCGGTTCCTGAACTCGTGAACATAGATCGATCGTTTTAATCGGTTAGAGAAGCGCTGGATAAGGTTTAGGGTACTTACGTTGGGTTCGAGCCTATCGTGCGGCGATTATCTGTTGTCCAAATGTAATTAAAGGGTAACAACAAATACGCCGCACGTTTAGTAAGTTCAGCAAATGCATTTATTGGAGCAGCACGACATGAAACTGCGTAGTTATATATTACATTCGGGAATCAACCGACTATCGATCGAGTGTGCTTTATAGGCGTAACGTGTGTTTTATACACACATATATACATCGATCATAAGAAGCGCGCCACCAGATTCTGTGAGCCGAGGATCAGTGGAATCGAAACGCTGCGTTCATTATGTAGTCGTTCGTAGTGCAAGCGTATATATTGAAAATGGTAATATATCAGTGCGATTCATACGTCTTTCATACGTATCGAATGCACTAATAGTAGTACTGACGTTTGGCTGTTTGATTGATGAGCTCGGCTGTGCTTATAATAACACTTCATAGAGCTTGTCAAACGCCGCCAATAATTCCGTGGGGTTTAGCCCGTTGCTTTCGAATAAATGATGATGCTCTTGCCGTTGCAATGCCAAAAGAATCACTTGCCCATCAACGTATTCATCATCGTCATGGTTATCGAACAGCTGGTCTTGCACGGTATGCAGCGCGTGCAGTAACACGTCGTTGTTAATCCACGTTACACCAAAGATGCCACCGCTAAGCGTACTGCACAAAACAGACGGAACTAATTGCTCCAGATATTGATTTTTGGAGACAAACTTGAGCAACGTCTTGTAAGCCGCTTTGTTCAGCTTTATGGAGGCGTCGACTCGAAACCGTGGACAACCTTTACTGAGTTTATTCGACGGTTCTCGAGTTTGGCAAAATAGAAGTAATCTGAACCCAATGCGAAAGATTCTGAGGCTTCACTGTTATTGCATTCAATTGGTACAAGGCTTTCTGGCCAATATTTGTATAAGTTCAGTTCAGGCGGGCAGATGATTTCCTGAAAATGAGAAGAGCCTTTTTCATCGTGTATAACTGATACATTTTTTTACTCCACACAGTAGGATTCTTTGAAGAACAAAATGGGTATTAGACAGAGATCCGGGGGGCGCAGAGAATTCTATCGCGTCCAAGTCGAACTCGTCCCCATGCTGAACTAGCGTGCACAATAAGCCCTTGTCGCGATCATATTCGATTGTACATTGCGTTGCTGAATGATGTAATTCAATGTAAGAGCCATCACTGTGTGTTTGTACAGACCGTTCGTACAAGATTCTGCCGAGCTGTCCCGTGTTTCCTGGAACCTGGTATAATCGCAGATTTATACATCGCAACTCCGGCTGGTCTTAAACCAATAGTAGGAGAACTTTGTATCGCGAAAGTGTCTTCGTGAAAGTCCCATTTTGTATAGCCTAGCACGGGTGATGCCGTCAAAGAAATCCGTTGGAAGTGATAGCCACTGTCTAAATAGAAAAAAACGTCACATAGAAATGTGTCTCCTTCTTCGATCTCTTCAGTAACGACGTTGTCTGGGAACAATGGATAGTAGCAGCACCATATCGACGTGTTCAGTGCGATTGCGACTATATTTAGTTTGCCGGGTTGGCGAGCTGGGGTCCTAATGTTCCAAGTCACGTGAATACTAATATATATATCAGTACCATGTAACTCCCCTATCGCCGTCCGGACAACGCTGTCCTGATATCGGCCCAAAATTGCCCTGTGTACACCGTGATGAAATTTGCCCAACATTCTGAAAATCGAAATATGTCACTATGAAATCAATAACTATAGGAGATAATTTGCAAACCTGAAATTTACGAAATGAGCACTTTAATTCATAAAATAAATCTGCGAATAGAGCTTTGGAATATCCTGTTATGCACTCTGACTAGCTTGCATCGATACCGCTCTGACACGACAGATATTAATGGCTGTCAAGATTTTTTTACAGAATATTCAATGCGCAGTATCAGGCTTCTAACTGGAACTCTTTTGTCGCGACAGTTCTATTCTGTACTAGTGCAATTGAAAACCAAGGTAATTTGAACCCATTTTAGTGGTGCCAGGGGAGACTTCGGGTTATTGCTTACTAAGCATATATGAGGTTCGTGTATGCAACAAATTGCCCATTGAAACACCGTATATTAAAGCACGCGAAACACATCACGAAACACATCATATTTACACCATACAATTGAGCTACGTCCGCACATCATATTTACACCAAACAATTCACCTATGTCCTCCCATTCTATGCCAACAGCCCCCCTCCCCATATATATGGCAGTAGGGTAGGGCACACTGAAAAAAACGAAAATGTCAGTGCAGATTGACGCGCACGTCGTTTTACAAGTGAGCGGCCATTTAAACGCCGTGTACCCCGCTTCTGCCGGCGGTATTCTTCTCGGCACTGGTTTAGATGAACGTCAAAATAAGCAGCACGTCCACGTCACCGAGAGCTTTGCCCTCCCCCAGCAGTTCATCGAAGGCGGCAGTGTCAATTTAAACGGGAAAGAAGTTCAGGCATACGCAGATGCGATGATTTCCAAGTTGAAACAAGTCGGCAGCGACAGTCACATCGAAGGCTGGTACCTCAGCAGCTCTGTCGGTGCGATTTACGATGCCCAGGTGTTCGACAACATGTACGCCTTCCAAAAGACGAACCCGACATCGTTTTTGCTGGTGAATGATGTTGCCCTGAACAAAACCACTCACACTTTAAACTTGCGGGCCTTCAGGCTGAGCCCGCAGTTTCTGCAGCTCCGTCAGGTTGCTGATTCGGCAGCCACGGGAAGCAGCAGCAAGCATAAACGCATGACCACGGAGATGCTGCTCGAAGCCAAAGTAGATTACACGAATTTGCTGGATGAATTGCCCATTACTGTGATCAACCCGGCCCTGGTTTCCAAATTCGCTAGCCAGTACCTGCTGAATCACCCTAAAACTTCATCGGTGGTGAGCGGTGCATTGCGAATGCCGAACCAGGACCTGCTGGAACTGCGTGGTGAGGTGGTTATGGACACAATTGACGATCTGAACTACGAACAGGGCAATTACAACTACTACCAGCGGCAACTGGTGAGAGAAAAACAGAAGATCGCTGCTTGGCAACTTAAGCGGAAGAATGAGAACGTGCAGAGGATTGCTAATGGCCAAAAGATGCTGCCCCGCGACGAGTGGAAGACACTGTTTACCCCGGTTGAGGAGCCGAGTAGGTTAGAGAATTTGTTGCTGTCGGCCCAGCTTGAGGAGCACTGCAACGAGCTCGAAGAGCTGGCCGGTACCACCGGTGCAACGCTCATGCCTACAAAGTTCTTGGCTTAGGTTTAGCTAGCTCGATTTATTTAATGAGATACAGCCATTACGATTTGAGAGGGAGTTGCAGTGTGGTAAAATTAGTGAGCGGCGTCAACAACGTTGGCATTCACGCCTTCCACGGGGACCTCAGCAAAGATGATGTCCACGGGGACCTCGGCATTCGTGCCTGCGGGCTCCGTGGCGTCAGCCTGAACGACCTCATCTCGGTACGGACTGCCGTAAGGAGCATTCGGGTGCGGGGCGTACGGGTTCGCGCCGTAGGGAGGGGCGTACGGGTTGTACGGGTTCGGCGAATTGTTGCCGTACGGCACGTAGTAGCTCAACGTCGTGTACTGGACCGGAGGGGGGGCGTATGTCGGCACGGGGACCGGTGTTACTCCCGGCGTGGGAGCCGGGGGAGGCGGCTGGGGAGCAGCCGTCTCAAAGATGGGTGGCTGATTGCGCTGGCGGCGGGCTCCATCCGAGTAACCGAGCTCGTAACCCCACTGGGCACCAGCAATGTACGCCTCAGTGTAGTACTGCTGCACCTTCGCCGAGCACTGCGCGGCACCACGGTCATAACCGTCATTGAAGCCCTGGGCGTAGGCCGGTGCGGTCGTCTGGCTGGGGGGAGCACCAACCGTCAGCGTTGCCGTGGTGGTGGTGCGTGTTGTGGGCGTAGCAGCATCGATGACGATGGGGTCGTTCAACAGGACGGCTTCAGGCGTGCCGTCAGTGGCGAACGTGCCGTCAGTGGTGGACCGCGGAACCACCGTTGTGGATTGATCCTGGCTGATCTTCGGGGGGATGTAGAAGTTGGGTTCATCAGCTTCAGGACTGGAAGTCACATCGACCTCTAAGTCATCACGATCCGAACTCGAGTAGTCGAACGAGAACTGTTTGTGGTGCGCGATGTCGGTTGTATCCGCGGGCTGGGCGCGGATGCCGGTGAGTAGAAAGAGTGCGAGGGAAAGCATGAGGATTATACTTGGTCAATGATGCAAAGTTCGGTTTAGCTTATAATATATATAGCCAAGTTCGGACCGGGGCGGTCGTGCAACCGCCTACCCTTATCGGTGTGACCATGCAGGAACGGCACAAAAACTTTCCTAATTGGGACATCGCCGTGCCTGGACCGCATTGTTGCACAGGCACCACACCCCGCACTGCGACACTATGCACGATAGGAGGGGGAGGGTACAACTTGGGTCTTATTTGTGCACCGATTTACGATGGGGATACCATGCTGCACAGCAAGTTTTATAAATATAAAAGTATAAGAACCAAGGTTAATATTTCACCATGCAATAGGTTGATTTTTCATTCTATAGATTCGAATAGCCATTCAATGGATCTAAATGTTACACCAAACATAACATTACGCCAAACTTTATGCTAAAATTAGCGGTCTGTACTGCTTCACGTGCATGCGTACGCCGATCGAGCCCAGTGGTTTTCGTGTCAGGCCAGCAGCACCACCTGGACCACGTGTCCGTTTGGAACCCACCGGCTAAGATTCGGCCAAGAGGTTCCATATCCCCGTGGACCTCGCGGTTAGGTTAACACCAGTATCATGTCTCCACTGAGCTCCGAGACTGGGAGTTCAAGCTCCTGGCATTGGTCCCCCCCCTCGACCATCAGTCAAGCTGTGCAATTCTCATGTCTTCCCCCCAAAATTGGGGCCTAGCAACCGGCAATGGCCCCACCCCTCAAGAAGCTCGTCAGCTACTGGAAGGCCCTCCCGCTTACGACGTAGAAGCCCCCCCCCATGAGGAATTCGAGATCGATGACAACCCGGAATACAGCACCATTGACAGTGAAGAAACAGGTTTGCTTGGTAGTTTCCGTCGTCAGATCCACAAAACCGCTGGAATTCGTATCCCCTCACTACACATAATCGATCCAATTGTGCATTTTTTTTCGAAAACGTCACGCAGGGTCGAAAATGTCGTTTCCCACGTGGCAAACCCGCTGCTGGTAAAACGATTGGCAGTCGTGTTCTTTTCAGGAGCGCTTTTTGCCCTGGTTTATTTCAATTATGTCGTTAAAATCCCACCACCTGACGGCCACATGGATCGCGCACGATTACGGGCGGTTTTACGCTCGACTTTAAGTTCAGCGAACTTGAGGGACACCACCGAGTATTTCGGTGAGATGCCGCATTTTGCCGGATCGATTGCCGACCGTACAACTGCCGAGTATGTGGCAGAATTCTTTGATAGTCTGGGATTACAACCGGTAGTTGATCGGCATGATATTTATTTGTCGCATGGTAAATCCAATCTGCTGGAACTTCGTGCCACAGGTGCTGCGAAGGTTCTGTGGAGCTCCGATCTCCAAGAGGGCGAGGCATTGAAGAACCCCAGCGTGGCTCAGAAGCAGCCACCAACACAAATGGCATTGGTAGCTCCGGGAGAAGCTGAGGGACACTTGTTATATGCAAATTTCGGGTCTTCAAGTGACTTCTCTTTATTTAATGCCTCGGATTTACAGGGGGCCGTGGTGCTAGTTAAGTACGGACACGAGGAACCGGGCAGTATTGCGTTGAGGGCCGAGCGGCTAGGAGTTGCCGGGCTGCTATTTATGTCTCAGAAGCATCCGACTGATGCGAGCTGGCCCGAGGGGCCCGATTACCCTGCAGATGCAGTGCAGCAGGGGAGTATTGGCTCGACGTACCTGTTCCCAGGTGACATTCTAAGTCCTGGTTGGCCGTCTACAAAGAAACAGATGCTTGATAGGTCTAAGGCGTACACTGCACATATCCCCGTGGCCGCGGTATCCTGGAATGATGCCGAACACCTTTTAAACTCGCTTAAAGGCGCTGGTGAGCGCATGGACGAGGCTAACCCAGAGTGGGCAAACTTCGGTGCTCCGGCTAATGTACACGAGTGGTGGACAGGACCGAACCGTGACCTAAAAGTACATTTAAAAGCGGATCCTATTGCCGAAGATCGTCACCAAATTACGAACATATTCGGTAAAATCCCCGGACGGGAGGTCAGTGACCGCGTGGTGGTGATAGGTGCACGGCTGGATGCGATGTGCTACGGTGCGTCGCAAATGTCAGGCTTAGCTATTCTGTTAGAGGTCGCTCAGGCTTTGTCGAAGTTGCAATTCTCACAGCAATGGCGGTCGTTAAGATCTATATATTTTGTGGCGTGGGACGGTACCGCGCACAATTATGCAGGTTCCACGGAATGGGTCGAGAGCGTTGCAGACCATTTGATTAAGGAAGGTGTTGCCTACATTGATCTCGACGGTGGAGTTTCGGGACCGGACTTTGTTGTACAGGGGAACCCATTATTTGAATTGGAAAGTTTGTTGCGGGAGGTCAGCTACGGCGGGAAAACTCTGTGGGATTATGTCGATCAGGAAAGGTCGTTTAATCCGATCCCTGGTAATGGCAACCATCTTGCATTTGAAAGTCACACCGGTGTACCCTCCCTGAAGGTGGGGTTCCAAAATAGCCATGGTGCAGCACCCATTGATTCATGCTATGATTCCATCGAATGGATGCGAAAATATGGTGACCCTGATTATAGTCGGCACCTTGCGTTGGCCGAGTTTGTGTCGTACCTAACATTGGAGCTGGGGGCAAGTCCCATGGTGCCACTCAATTATGAGAACTTGGCCTCACAAATAACGCGGTACGTCGATTTTATTGCAAATGAGGCTTATCGTACATTCACCGGTGTCGATCAGATTGGACGCATCAGCGAGGTGGTGGTGCGCTTCCGCGATACAATTGACAAAGTAATGGAGTGCGGCATGACTTATAATGATGCCCGTCGTCAATGGGAGAACTTCTCGGAGTTCAATCGTGATCCGGAAACTGGCATTGTTCCCGAGCCGTTGCAGATCATGCGGTACCGGTCTTACTGTAACGAACGGGCGTTGCAGGGCAATAAAGGCGCACTCGACCGGAACGGGATTGCCCATCGCAATTGGTACAAGAACCACCTGTTTGGTCCTGCCACTGAGTTCCGTTATGGCGATGAATTGGCCGGGATTTTCCCCGGGGTCCGGGATGCACTGAACACTAAATCATTTGACGAATTCATCGACACGTTCAGTGACGCCCGTGAGCACGTACTTGACATCGCTCTGTATGTGAATCTATGATAAACAGGCTTTTGAACGAACAAATCGCATTCTACACGCAAAATAGCTAAAATCTATACCAATATTGACGCTATTGATGTCTGTAGAATATACAATGTATGAACATGATCATTCTTGATGGGTCTATCTCTATTAGAAGCGAGCCGCGTACATACGAAGCATTACGACCGAGTTAACGCACTCATAGGGTTCAAAATTACCTCAACCTTGAGCGCGCGCGTTTCTTTAAAAAGCTTCACGCCTTGAGCCGTAACCTTTGGCCGTTACCACTAGCCGTTGGCAAGGTGCATATGATCACGTGATTAATTAATCACGTGACTATTTTTGTGGCGTGTCGGTTACCGAGGGCCCAGCGATCCAGGGTAACTCCCCAACCAACAAGTTCGCATTAGCCAGTAATTTACAGTACAAAATGACGGTAAGCCTTGGTTGGATTGTCATTGGCGTGATTTTGTTTGTTATTTATAACATCTACTCCAGTCTCAATACAAAATCCACTCTTGCAGAGCCCGAGGTGACGTCAATTCATGACTTCACGCCGGCAGAGCTCGAGAAGTACAACGGCGTTTCTGATGAGAAAGTGTTTATGGCCGTCAATGGCAAGGTCTATGACGTCACAAACGGTAAAGCGCATTATGGTCCCGGTGGAGCCTACTCGAATTTCGCCGGCCGCGACGCCTCGCGGGGGCTGGCAAAGCACAGCTTTGATTCGGACATGCTAACGCCGATCAATGCTCCCATTGACACTCTTGAGGATCTTAATAAGGAAGAGCGTGAGGCATTGCAGCAATGGTCGGAGTTTTTTGCGGGGAAATATCCCTACTGCGGTCGGTTGGTGAATCCTTAGAGATTTTAGTATTATATAGGTTAAAAATAGTCATTTCGCAGCTGTGTTCGGCTTTGTGTTCCGATTTCGGAACCGTTGTTGTGCGGTGGCCAGTATCCTGCCCAGATCGCCTAAAGGGGTTACGCGATTAATGAATGAATGCGCTGTAAGTTGAAATGGACTCTGAATTTGCATGTACAGTTCCTTAATTACATGGATGGTGGCACTAAAAGTGAATAATGTAATGTCAACTAGTGCGTGCCTATATATCCACAACGTTTGTGGTAATAATTCTTTAGCAACTTAATTATGGGGTTCACGTTCCGCGAAAACGCCGCTTGCATGAGCGTTAATCCGCACACGGCATGGGATCGGCAGCGATCATAATATTTTCGCGCTTAGAGAATCCCTGCAGGTTCGTTGCAGTTTCACTTTGAGAAATATGCTCTTACCCAAATATATGGTAACGTGCACGGTAATGCTGGTGCCACGATGCAGGTCAAATCAGCGCCACCCAACGCTTAAGGCCTTTTCTAAAAATATTCGCTAGCGATGTTGGTTTATACGTTAAACAATACTTGACGTACAACGTGTATATGCCGTCCTTCTAATATCTCTTTTGATCCAATTTCGATCTGCACCAAGAAAAAATGCCTCATATTTGAAATCGACGTACTGGGACTGACAGCTGCTCAGGAGGCGTAGGGGAATCGCAAGAGAAGGAAATTAGCGCACACGGGTTAGGTTTGTCTTGCATAAATTTTCATGACACGGTTGATTAACCCTAAAACAATGAAACCCACTGTTAGCGCAACCTTCCGGCATGACTCCTAACACTTAACGTAGGCTAGCAATCCGCGGGGAAAAAAGCTAGCACCGGTGAATTCTGCATACAAAACCCACAGAGAGGTTACTGGTATCGGGATCTACATCATTCAATCCAATTTCTTGGTAATCGTAGTTTTGTGGGTGGAAAATATCCCACATCTATGTATGATGTCACATATGTAGGGTTGTATAGCATATATGATGCAGCACCAACCCAGATCGTGGTGATGACATATGTTATCACGTGATCGTTGCCATTGTGTCGTACTACTGGGCTGTTCTCGTAAAGAACAAGATGAATTGTAGGCCTTGTACAAATCCTTGCTACTCTCAGTTTGAGTGACAGCATTGACCATCTTTTGTAACCCCTTTTGTTTAAACTGTGTTTCTTATAGTGATCGCGTATCTATGTATATTATCTCATGGGAAAAAACAGTGCCCATAGTATGTCTTTCCAGTTATTATTTTTTAAATGGGGTGCGGCCCCGCAAATGGGTGGCGACCGACGTTAACACCCAAACCACCTCCGCAGCATTAAATGCGTGAATATTAACGCAATTAGGGCAGTTGATCCAATTTAATTTAACCTACATCTATGGATGTACGAAAATAAAGCATTGTCGGTTTGGATCTGACACCTCGCTGAGGGCTAGGTTCTTGTGCGCAACTGCATTTTGAAGGGTGAGACGGCCAGGCGTAATATGTAACCACAGAAACTCTCCGCTTGCTCTTAAAAATCGAGTTTTGGGATTGCGGATTCAGCAAATACAAATGTGAAGTAGCTTTCAAATTCGTGACGACTTGCTAAATTTTACCCGGGCCAGGCCAACTCTATCGGATCATCGTAAAATTTACTGGGAGGGGGACGGAAATTATCGATGAACCCTAACATCTCTGCTTGTCAGGGCGCGACTGGCCCGTCTTTAAGGGTTAACTGTGCCTATTGTAGGGCAGTTAGCAGCAGTGCTGTCAGTATGATATATCGAGGTTTAGGTGTTCTGGTTAGGGTTCTGCATGCGGGGGCCATTTCTTGCTTAGTTAATGCGAGCTGTCAAGCCCAACAGCAGAAGCGTCAAGAAGCCATTTCAGGTCCCCTCACGGCGGTATTCGCACCGCAACCTCATTGCGAGGAGAATTCTTTTTCGTTTTCATTCGCCACTCAACAAAGAACATATAATACGGTCCGATCGTGCTTTGATAAGTGTGGATTTGATAGCCGATCTGTCACTTTCACCTGAATCCTTTTAATTTGCAACACAGCCAGGCACAAAGCGGCAAAGTCCGAAAGTTTTGGAAACAGCAACCTTTTCTTATTTTTCGAGTAAAACCTCTCCGTGTTGTGTACGACACGTCGATCGAACTTAGAATTGCCCTTTCATTTAGAAAAAAAATGGGTTCAGTAACGAAAAACTCCGAACACAAGCAGTTTCGCTGCACACACCCTGGTTGCGACAAGGTTTTCAACCGTCGCGACTATTTGGAGCGACATTCCACGAATCATTTAACTATCAAACCATTTACGTGCGTACAGTGCGATCGCCACTTCTCTCGTAAGGATCTTTACGACAATCATTTGTTGACGAAACGCCATGCCAGGACTAAACATAAGCACGCGAATAACCTGGCAATGGAATTTCTTGCTGGTGAAAACGATGAATTCCACCCGGACGAGTTGGCCAATCAGCCCAACTTCACGCCTCCACAACCGCCTTTGGGGTACACTGGGCCCGGTCCAGGTAAACCTGCTGCACCGGCATTACAGGGGATTGACGAATTGCCCTATTATGACACCTTTGGGCCAAATTCATCCCGGTCGGCTGCATCAATGGATCTAAATCAAACGAGCCCCACCTCGGCGTTTGGGTCGACGTACAATGACGACATGAGTGACATGCAATTTGCTTTGATTCCTGACGGGATTAACCAGAACAGCTTCGATCCCGCATTCAGTAGCCGTGCGGGGAGCATTTCCAGTGGCTCGTCGTACCTTTTGCCGAGCCCCAGCATGCCCAGCCAGTACAGTGCGTTGGATACCCACGTCACTGTAAGGAGCCAGAGCCCGCTGGACAACGGTATGAACTATGATTCATCTTCTGATGTTCCGTGGCTTAGCAGCTACTTTATGAAGCTGTTGCTTGACACTAGATCGCAAAGTTCTACTCAGCAGGGGCGGTTCTCGGCCCAGGGCGTCTCTCTCGGTTTAGGACCCTTACCAATGCAGTCCGAGGCGAGCGACGATGTCAGTAGTGATTCGGATAACCAGCCGAGCTCCGCTGCTTGGGTGATTGAACGGATCCGCAGCAACATGATCACGAACCCATTGCCGTATCCGCAATTGCGGGAGACCCAGGATGATCCGTTGTTGAAACGGATCTTTGCTGAGAAGCCGTCCAGTCCGGCATCGCCAAAATTTGACAAACAGCCCAGTAAACGTCAAGTTTCGCGCTCGCCGGCTGATGTCGTGGCCACGGCTGTAGACGATCAACGCTATTCGTGGTTCTTTGATGACAATTTCAAGACGAAGAACGCGAAACTGGGGTATGACAGGTGCTACTCTCGCATCACGGACGTTTATTGGGCACGCTCCGCAGCTTTAAATGGTGTTGATGCCACGACGCACGGCCACAACGGCCCTCCTTCCAACGAGAAGCCCTTCCAACGTCGCAGCCGGCATGGTAGCACTACTACGAGGAGAGCCAGTTTTGCGAAGCCTGAAGATATGGCCAGTCGGGCAATAGCCATGGTGGCAGAGTCTTTGGACAAGCACAACGCGCCGGGGTCAACCGAGCAATTTGGCTCCCGGATGTCGTTGGATGGTTCTTATTCTGAGCTAGCCAAGGTGACACTCATGCCCGTCTTTAGACCCATCTCGATGGAACGCGCCTCGCAGATTCTAGCCGTGCTTCATGATGCGCCGGATTACAGCGACTCCACCACTCTTGATGAATGGATCAGCTCAGCGTGGATGAATGCGGACGCAGTCAAGCACATTGTGCACGCACCAACCTTTGACGTCAACAATACGCACCTCGTGTTGCTTACCGTGCTGGCAGTTATTGGAATGTCGCTCAGCAAGGATGTTAATGTTGCTCGGGCTGCCCGCCGTGCCTACGCGTTTGTGTTCATGTTTGCCTACGAAGCACTGGAAAGGGTGCCAAGCGCTCAGGATTCGTACGCGAGTCGGCCCAGATTGCAAGTCGTTAACACGTTGCAGGCATTTAGTTTACTGCTTCGCTACGAGAGGCTCATCATGATTGGCGATGAGGGCCGGATAAGCTATACGAACAGCCCCACGGGCCGCTACGTTACGGATTTGTTTTTAGGCAAGGTGCTGGCACTGGTCACGCACGTCGGCGAATTCGTGCCCCCTAACCAGCAGCGGCTTATTTGGGCCACGCAAACTCCAGAGGCGTACATGTTTCATCAGGGTGCCGAGCCGAATTCACAGTGGTGCGAGTGGGTGTTGATGGAAAGTGCTAATCGAACTGCGCACTTCTCGCTGTATTACGACAGCATTGCCACTTTGTCCACCTTTAAGCCGAACCCAGTGTCTATTTTCAACTTGGATCTGCACATGGTCTGTCCGGACCCATTGTGGCGTGCCCGCACTGCTCATGACTTCTTGGATATCTTGGGACCTTCGCATGTTATTTCCAACGTGCCATATCTGGGTTTGATCAAGTCGTTGATCCGGTTCCCGCGGATGGCCCATGCAGATGAAACGCCGGTGTTGGGTTCACCATGGAGTATCTTTGCGTTGAAGGCCGTTGCCCATGGCCTTATAACGATCGTCGGAAAGCTTTCCGGGATTATTCCTCATGGTGACGAGATGCTCCAGGCTGTTATCCAGTCGCGCAGCAAGCCGAACTCAGCGGATTTCTTCCCGAGTTTCGATCGGCAGCTGCAGGCTAGGCTTTATCGTGGGCTCGATGTTTGGTATCATTATTTCAGCGCCGCTTATGGCGACATAAGCGACCGCATCATGCGTACGTCGGGGTCAGTAAGCATCCCGTTGAGCGAGGACTTTGAGTCAGCCGATGATGATGAAAAAGAGGTACCGCAGTATGCACTGATTATTGTGCTGTGTCATTACTCGTCGTTCATCTTTGTTCATGAAGACCTGCCCATTGTTTTACAAGTCACGGCAAATCTTAAGCAGTGGTTCGAGACCAATGATTCGAAGTCCATGCAGATGCTGCTCGACTATTTGTACATGCCGTTGTACACGAACTGGATCCGCACGGCTGAGGCCAAGGGAATGGTGAGCGCTTCGGCGTGTTATCTGGCATGGTCGCATGCGATAACGGGTCAAATCACTACGGGAAACCATATGTTTTTGTCGGCAATGATCTACATATCGGTCATTGTGATTTGGCTGTACGACTTTGCCAACAGCGATGGATCGGAACACCCGGTATTCAGCCCCCTTAGGCTCGACAACTTCGCGTTTATGGATGATGCCATTGACTACATCCACACAGTGCACAAGAACGTTGCTGCTGACGGCCCGCCTCCTGAGCAACGCAGCATAACATCATTAATCCTGCTATCGGCCTGTATTCTTCACAAACGGCGTTCAACGAAACCATTGGTGGAGATGTTGGTCCAATTGTTGAGCGTTATGGATAGCACGTATTCAATTGCCGAGTTGGCCAGCGTCGTGGAGAAGAGTCGTGCTGTTTATGATGAGCGCGTGTATCAAGCCCGTGAATCAATGCGCCGCCGGTCGGTCGTTGTTTCTGATGAGGACGTTGAGAGTCTGCTAGCCGAAAATGTAGACGACGACGTCGACATGATGATGCACGGAATGGACGATGCCACTTCTAGGTAATTTACGCTTTATTTATACATACATGCATACGAGGCCTAGCCATTGAGGTTTGCCACAGCCTATTAATACTACACGAGCTGCAATCTAAGTCAAGTATACTTTGTATAGAACCGTAAACGTATACTCTGATCGTTGCCATGATCGTATACCAGCAGCGGTTCCGAATCCCGGGCATTGAAAATGCCCCGAGGGCGACTGTCCCACCCGAGGCATGGGCTAGGGCAAGGGACGAGGCGATGGGGAGCCGGCCATAAGCGATCAAGTCCACCGATCGGGATAAAAAGTGCGCGCATTTTAAACAATTGTTGCTATTTTATTACCGCTGCCGATCCAAACTCGCACAGGTACTAAATTTAAACAGTTCTATATAGCCAGTCGCGAGTTATTCACTTGCGCGCTTTGTCACTATGCGCGCGGCCCCCTTTTTTTCATATATGTCATGCGGTGGCGGCAGCCCATCGCTTTGTTTACCCAGCCCGGGCAATACAGAGATCGGCATATCCCGAGCGCTGCTGGAAAGCACAACAATCAGGATGGGAGAACTAAAAGAATAAGTAAACCTGCATAGCATAGAATATACATATAAGAAAAGGTGACAGTACAGTAGAACCCACCCATGAGCAACAGCGCTGCCGACGGTAATTGAGGTAAAACATAACGTTAAATATCTAAACAGCTCTAAACCCACGTAGCGAACGCCGGCACGAACCTTTTCACCCAGCACCAACAAAAATAGAAAATTTTCATTGTTTACGCACGGGCATATCGTGGTTGCCGGCATGACTTATGCAAAGGGTTGACAGCACCCGGTGGTTCCTGAGCGGTTGTGCTCCCACCCGGTTTGCGCCGTGGCGACGCTGTACGTGTTTTTAACCGGTTTGGCCCTGAACAGTTTCGGTGGGCTAGGCCCGAGCAATAGGGTTGCTCACTCAGCCAACCGTCTCACCGACATGGCAGCGACGAAGCTGAAAGTAACGATTATAGCAGCGGATGCGTTGTATAAACGGGATTTGCTGCGAAATCCCGACCCATTCGTGGTGATGACCGTGGATGGTGCGCAAACCAAAAGCACCAGCGTCATCAAGCGTACGCTGAACCCGTACTGGAACGAGACGTTTGTTGTTGATGCCCAGCCGAATTCAAAGCTCGCGTTGCAGGTTTTCGACCACAGAAAGTTCAAAAAACGTGACCAGGGCTTCTTGGGGGTGATAAATGTCAACGTTGCCGACGTGATCAGCCAAAGCAGCGAGAACATCATTACCAGAGACTTAAAGAAGAGCAGCAACGACAGCCAGCCCGTTAGTGGGCGGTTGCTGATGTATGTTTCACGTGCGGACCCGGTAGCCCATGAACAGGCACCGGGAACTGCTCCAACCGCTCAAGTCGCGAACTTGTCATTGGGGGAGCACTCACCCCGCCGCAGTAGCGGGACCACGGCGAGCGACCAGTCCGTAAATCCGCCACGCTCGGTTTCACAAGCTTCAGCTTCATCTGGTTCGGCTCTTACTGGTCCCCAATTGTCGAGTTCGAGTTCCCCACCGCGGCAAACCAATGCGGCGAATTTGACGCCGTTTGAAGACCAGCATGGCCCGTTACCGCACGGCTGGGAACGTCGCACCGACAATTTGGGCCGCACCTACTACGTGGACCACAGCACGCGCACAACGACGTGGACGCGGCCCGCGAACGATGCCGGCGAGAGAGCGGCGAGAGCGAGGTCGTCAAATGCCGAAGTAGAGCGGCGGCAGCTGCAGACGCGCACGCTACCGGAAAACATCACGGGAACCTCGAATTTGAATGGGGTGAACGGGGGTGCCGTGCCATCGGCCAGTGGCAATGCAACCATTGCCGGTTTGGGCGAACTGCCACCCGGCTGGGAGCAGCGCGTTACTCCTGAGGGACGGGCGTACTACGTGGACCACAACACGCGCACAACGACGTGGGTCGACCCGCGGCGGCAGCAGTTTATTAGGTTGCAGGGACCCGATGCCCAGGGGTCCTCAATTAGGCAGCAGCCAGTAAGTCAATTGGGTCCCTTACCGAGCGGGTGGGAAATGAGGCTCACAAACACCGCCAGAGTGTATTTCGTGGATCACAACACGAAAACCACGACGTGGGATGACCCGCGGCTGCCCTCATCTTTGGATCAGAATGTGCCCCAGTACAAACGCGATTTCCGCCGCAAGCTGATCTACTTCCGCAGCCAGCCGGCATTGCGCATTTTACCGGGTCAATGCCACGTTAAAGTGCGCAGAGACCATATCTTTGAGGATTCGTACCAGGAAATTATGCGGCAGACCCCTCAGGACTTAAAACAAAGGCTGATGATCAAATTCGATGGCGAGGAGGGGCTGGATTACGGTGGAGTGTCCCGCGAGTACTTCTTTTTGCTGTCGCACGAGATGTTCAACCCCTTCTATGGTTTATTTGAGTACTCTGCCCATGACAACTACACATTGCAGATCAACCCGCACTCGGGGATCAATCCAGAGCATCTCAATTACTTCAAATTTATTGGCCGCGTTGTTGGACTTGCCGTGTTCCATAGGCGGTTCCTGGATGCGTTCTTCATTGGGGCCTTTTATAAAATGATGCTGGACAAAAAGGTCGTTGTTGAGGATATGGAAGGCGTGGATGCTGAATTCCACCGGAATTTGGAGTGGATGCTTGACAATGACATCACCGATGTGTTGGACTTGACCTTTACGGTTGAGGATGACAACTTCGGGCACAAGCAGGAGCTCGAACTCAAACCCGGTGGGGCTGACATACCGGTCACAAACGAAAATAAGCTGGAGTACGTCGAGTTGGTGGCGAGGTGGAAGATCGAGACTCGGATTGCTGAGCAGTTCCGTGCGTTTAAAACCGGGTTCAACGAATTAATCCCGGAAGACTTGGTGAACGTGTTTGACGAGCGCGAACTAGAGCTGTTGATTGGCGGCATCTCCGAGATCGATGTCGAGGACTGGAAGACGCACACTGACTACCGGGGCTACTCCGAAAACGATGAGGTTATTCAGTGGTTCTGGAAATGCATTGCTTCGTGGGATGCCGAGCAAAAGTCGCGGCTGCTGCAGTTCACCACGGGCACCTCGCGCATCCCGGTTAACGGGTTCAAGGACCTGCAGGGCTCCGATGGGCCGCGCCGGTTCACAATTGAAAAGGCAGGCGACGCGCGGCACCTCCCGAAATCGCATACCTGCTTCAACCGCGTCGATCTCCCGCAGTATAAGGATTATAATACGCTCGTCAAGAAGCTAGGCATGGCCGTGGAGGAGACCGTGGGCTTCGGACAGGAGTAGGCTCTAAAACATATAAGTGCATGTAAGTAGTTACGAAAAACATCCCATTAGTGTGCATACGCTTAAACGATATCAAATCGGACCTTGGAAGGGTACGAATTACCCTTATAGGACATCGGCAATGCACCATCACCTCATATGTACCGAATATACTAAGTTACAGCAATGTACCGAGCTCTTGGCTTCACAATCAATTGGCCGTGGCATCGGCTGGTTGGGAGGTTTCATGTGGGTGGACTTGCGTGCTGGTCGTACTCGCTCGTCGCTACACCGGCAGTTACACCTACTAAATGTCTAAAGTCTTTTCATTAATCTACTAAATCTGCATACTTCTGCTTTATATAACTGTACGGCCTTATAGGTGGTGCAGGGTTTGCATGTCCTTACAGAAATTTTTCATTGACTTGGCAGTTGAGTCCGAGGCGCTGAGCTTCGGCGAGTTCACACTGAAAAGCGGCCGGAAAAGCCCCTACTTTCTGAACCTCGGCAAGTTTACTAGCGGCTTAGTACTGTCGAAACTCGCTACTGCATATGCCCAAACAATCCTTAACCACCCCGTGCAATTCGATGTAGTTTTCGGTCCTGCGTACAAGGGAATTCCTTTAGCGGCACTAACCGCCGCCAAAATGGCCGAATTGGATGCCAACCGGAATGTTGAATACGCTTACAACCGTAAGGAAGCTAAGGATCATGGCGAAGGCGGCACGCTTGTTGGTGCTTCCTTAAAAAACCGCCGAGTTTTGATTGTTGATGATGTTATTACCGCCGGCACGGCTGCTCAAGAAGCCGTTGAGTTGATTCAGGCTGCTGGGGGTGAGGTTGCCGGTATTGTTGTTGCTGTTGACCGTGAGGAAAAGTTGCCTGGGTCAAACCACAGCGCTTTACAGCAGCTCTCGGCCAAGTATGACATGCCTGTTTTCAGCATTGTGACTTTTAGTGATGTCATTGAGGTGTTAAAGTCCACGCTTACCCCTCAACAGCTGGCCGCCATGGAGCAGTATAAGCTTGAGTATGGTGCTAGCAAGTAGGCAACCCAATCGGCAAGCAAGTAGGCAACCCAATCGGCAATCAAGTATGCAAACCAGTGGTCAAGCTGGTCAAGCTGGTCAAGCTGTATTAAACACGGTAGTTAAGCACGGTAGTTAAGCACGGTAGTTAAGCACGGTAGTTAAGCACAGCAATTAACCACAGCAGTTAACCACAGCAGTTAACCACAGCAGTTAAGCACGGTGGTTAAGCATAGCAGTTAATCACAGCAGTTAAGCACGGTTAATTCGGTATCAACGGTCATATTCCTTAGCTTGCTCGCATTATACTTTGAGTGTGCTGTTGTACAAGTTCCCACGCTGTATAAGATCATTCAATTCCGCGGCCACAGTCCAACACTGCAAACGAACAGTCGTGCTTGGCCAGCAGTTTATAAAGATTAGATTGGTGAATCAAAATATTTAATAAGTTATGAGCGATGCCGTTTCCGGGCAATTGCGATGCGACGGCTTCCAATAGTCGACATCATCGGCGTCGATTCTCGCGAGGTCGCCTGAGAGTTCGTCCCGTTCACGCCAAGCTGAGCTTCAGGACCCGGCGATGGCGTTGTTTGGCCAAAAGAAAACGTAGGCTGAATCCCCGTGGCCGGGAGTTTGAAATCAAATTTGGGTGCTGGCTGCGTGCCGTTGTTTGCAACACCGAACTGGAACGTGGCAGCTGGCTGGTTAAACTGATTGAACGGAGCACCCTGAGTGTTCGCATTGAACGGGTTTGCGGGTGCACCGAACGTGGTCGGGAACGGGTTAACCGCGGGCGAGCTCGTGCTGGGCGTGCCGAATGAGAATTTCGGCTGTGCGGCTGGTGCTGCGGGTGGTGCTGCGGGTGGTTGTGCTCCCAATGTTGGTTGTGCGGCCGGTTGTGCTCCCAATGCCAGTTGTGCGGCCGGTTGTGCTCCCAATGCCAGTTGTGTACCTGCTCCCGATGTACTCAGTGCAGCTGTGCCTGCTCCCGGTGTACTCAGTGCAGCTGTGCCTGCTCCCGGTGTACTCAGTGCAGTTGTGCCTGCTGCTTGGGTGCCCGCTGCTTGGGTACCCAGTGCCGGTGTCGGCTGTAAACCAAAACCAAATTTAGCCTCAGGTTTCGTTTCCGCCGATTTCCCGAAATTGAAAGTTACATGTTTGTTTTCCCCACCAAAGCTGAACGCTGGTTTGTTTGCCCCGTTCGTGCTGTCCGCTTTGCCGAAAACGAACGGTTGGTTCGATAAACTAAGGGGGGGCGGCAGCTCGGTAGCTGCCGGTTGAGCTGCCACTGGTTGAGCTGCCTGGGCTGGTTCTGCTGCTGCCGGTGTTGTTTCCGGTGTTGTTGCAGGCTGAGCCACTGCAGGGGCAGTTAGCTGAGGTGGTTGTGCTGCCGGTGGAGCCGGTGCTGCCGGTGTAGTCAGAGCTGGTGCTACCGCAGCTGCCGGTGCCTGTACTGGTGCCGGTGTAGCCTGTACTGGTGCTGGTGCTGCCGCTGCTGGTGCCGGTGTAGCCTGTACTGGTGCTTCAGCTGGCTTGACGTTAAAGCTGAACTTTGGCTTCTCTGACGCACCAAATGAAAACACCGGAGTGTCCCCTTTGGCCTTCTCTGGCTCATTGGAAGTAGTCTCTGCCGGTTTAAATGAGAAAGTAGGCTTCTCCTCGCTGACCGCGGGCACGGTAGCCGGTCTAAATGAGAAAGCTGGTTTATCACCAACCGGTTTGAAACTGAACTTTTCCGGTTCGCCAGCCGGTTTAAAACTAAACTTCGGCTTCTCGGGTTCACTAGCCGGTTTAAAGCTGACCTTCTCGGGCTCACTAGCCGCTTTAAAGCTGAACTTCGGCTTTTCCGGTTCACCTTTGGAAGCGGGCTGCTCCCCCCCACTGAACGAGACCTTCAACTCGTTATCCTTCTCCTCTTTCTTCTTCTCTTCGCTGGTTTTCAGTTTTGTGCTTTGAATTTGTGGCCGCCGGAACAACCCCGGTTCAGGCACTTCCGGTTCAGGCTCGTCATCACTGACTTCGAAATTGGCGGTGATGTACCCCGGCCGCCGCTTGCGTTCCTCGGACAACTTCGACAAGTCAATAGTGGGCCGCTCGCTGAGATGCACGCGGCGTTTCAGCGGCCGGAGTTTAGAAACCCGGCTGGGGTTCGCCCGCGTGTACCGCACGCGTTTGGGTTCCGTTTCTTTTCTAACCGGTTTCTCGCGGGTTTCCCTGCGTTCATTCGTATTTTCTCCTAGTTTATTCGCAGTTTCCCCGCGTTCATTGGCAATTTCTCCTGGTTTATTCGCAATTTCCACGGGTTCCTTGCTGGGTTCCTGCTGAGGTGGTTGCGGCTCGGTTGGCGGTTGTGGAGCGCGTTGAGCCTCGTATTGCGCGATTTCCGCTAATTCCCTGCGCGTGTTTGCTTTTAAAGCCGCTTGATACGCCTCGATAAGTTGCTTCGACGTCACTCCAGTTCTTGCCAGAATGTCCTCAACGCCGCGTACAAGAACGCGCGCGTGCATGGTCGGCGCTACTTCGCGTACAGGCGTAGCTGGCGCGTTTGTGGCGCCAGCAGAAGGTGGGTTTTCCCCCTCGCTATGGCGGCCAACCACGCTATTAAACATGCCCGATATCCTGCGGGAAACTCGGCGTAAAACAGACTGTTGCGGTGGAACAGCACGCGCCGACACGGCCCGCGAGTACGGCGTGGGCCGGTCTGGTCTTGGCTGCGCTCGGGCCATACTTGTGCACCGGTGGGGTTTTATAAGCGTCGAAGTGGGTTCGGCACAGGTTCGTGAAATTTACCAAGGGTAAGGGCGAAAGATCACCTACCTTGGCCGGTGGTAGGGATCTCAGCCATTAGTATACAATACAATACCGATGGTTATTCGACCAGAACTGGCTAAAAAGCAAGAGGAGCCGTTAAGGTTCGTGTCACGACGTAAACGGAAATCGCTTGAGCCAATTAGTGATGAAAGCGGCCTAAAGAAGTTGGCAACACCAACCAGTGCAAAGCCGACGAAAAATGCCCAACCAGAGTCACAATTAGCATCGAAATCAAAAGCAAAGGCGTTACCTGCTTGGAGAATCGCTAAAGAACAGCAATTGGCGGTGAATGTACATAACAAAGTCGAACCCTTCAAACCATGGACGGCGAAGAAAGCATTGGAAATGACCGATCGCGACTGGCGTGTGATGTGCACGGATCTTCAAATCGAGCCGTTCATGCATCCGCTGTTGTGTTGGGACGAATTGGGTTCAGTGGGCCACCGGTTACGGAAGTATGCTGTGCCTACCGCGGTGCAGCGGGTTGCCGCTCGGCTTGTACTGGACGGTGACGACTTTGTTGCCGTGGCAGCCACTGGCTCGGGCAAAACGCTGGCGTTTTTAGCTCCCCTGGCTGCGAAACTTCATTCGCTGGCGTTGGTTTTAGCTCCCACCAGGGAACTCGTGCAGCAAATAGCCGAAGTCGCATTAAATGACTGCAAAATGCAGTGTGTTGCATTAGTTGGTGGCCACGACATTAATTCGCAGCTGCATAAACTGGCCGAGGGCGTGCAATTAGTGGTCGCCACCCCGGGTCGGCTGCTCGATGTAGTTCAACAGGGGGCCCTTGCACTGGGTAAATTAGAGTATTTGGTGTTTGATGAAGCAGATCGGATGCTCGATATGGGGTTTGCCGATCAGATTGAGGAGCTGGCTCGGTACTTACCACCTACTAATGAACGGCAAACACTGATGTTCTCAGCAACGTGGCCCCCAGCGATGCAGGAACTCGCCCAAAAGTATTTACGTGCTGGGTTTAAAAAAGTAAGTGTGGGTGCGCGCATTGAACTGCGAATTGCCCAAACTGCGGTGCTTGTGGAACCCAAAGAAAAGTTGGACCGGGCAGTGGAATTGTTGCGGGGTGTGCATGCCGCCATTGTATTCGTTAACACGAAGGCCGCTACTGAATATGTGGCCCGCGAGCTCGTGGCTAGAGGTGTGCGGGCGCAGGCATTGCATGGTGGGTTGGCCCAGGACGCACGCGACAGGGCTTTAAATGCTTTGAGGCACCGCGAAACCGTGTGTTTAGTAGCTACGGATGTGGCGGCACGCGGTGTGGATGTCGTGGGTATCGAGCTCGTGATTAATTATGACATGCCGTCGGTAATTGAGACGTATGTGCACCGGATTGGCCGCACGGGAAGGGCGGGAAGGGCAGGAAGGGCAGTCTCGTTGGTCACAAGCGCGGACAGGTCTATATTTGCTGATTTGCGGCAGCAGCTGCGTAGAGGGGGGACTGTGCCGACATTTCTTAATGAATGATGTACATTCAAGGGCACATATAGTAAATAAGCATCATCGCGGTGCTTCTGTGACTTTGATTGCCGTACCTGCCTCATTGTCCTGTAATAGCTTAATTGTTGAGTGTTTACATATTTATTATTTACAGCTGATGTAGGTGGCAACTATACTAGCCAATTAGGGTGTATACAGAGTGACCTCTGAGGGAAGCCCAATGCCAGCTGATTGTAAGTCGAAAGGTTTACCCGGAGAAGGTAATTGAGTACAATGAACAACACGTAAATACATAATTTTTTCTAAGTACTCAATGTTCAATTGTGAGCCCGCGGATGCCGGTAAATCCCGGTAGATAGAGTGGGCGACCCCTGCCCTTATCTATAATGAAATCAAAGTCGCTCAACCTCGACTATCTTTTAACGGCATCCTCGCGGCACCGCGAGACACCGCAATTAAAGCAATTGTATGACCGCATGCGCGATCCTGACATTACCTCGCTTGCTGGTGGCACTCCGCACTATACGATCTTCCCCTTTGATGGTTTGGGTGCAACATCCCTGGCACCGCCGTTCCCGCTCGGCATTGCCGCTCCCAAACTGGACACCAATGCACCGACGTTGCACTCTAACATTCGCCAGCAACCCATTGAACCAGATTTGGACATTGAGTTAGCAACTGCATTGCAGTACACCTCAGCAGCTGGTGATGATCGGCTACGCAGTTTCATGAAAGTACACATGGAACGCACGCACAACATTGCATTCAGCGACTGGGATCTAGTAATGTCAATTGGCAACACATTCGGGTGGGATGCAGTGTTGCGAACGTTCTGTGAGCACACGGATACCGTGCTCTTTGAGGCGTACAGTTTCCCTACTGCGTTGGGGGCATGCCGACAGCACGGCTGTGATACTGTGGCAGTGGCAATTGATGAGTATGGCATTATCCCTGAAGATTTAGCAGCAAAGGCTCGGAAACACCGGCCTAAACTGCTGTATACCGTGCCTACGGGTCAGAACCCCACGGGCAGCGTGCTCCCTTTAAACCGGCGTCGGGCAATCATGGAAATTGCGAACAAGTACGATTTTCTGGTTGTGGAAGACGAGCCGTACTACTATTTACAGTTTAATAAAAGCGTGCCGTCCTTCTTAGATTTCGACACTGAAGGTAGGGTGATTAGGCTCGACAGTTTCTCCAAAATCATGGCACCTGGTGTACGTTTAGGTTGGATAACTGCTCAACAGCGGTTTACCGAGGCAATTCGGGTGACTGCTGAATCTTCAAGCTCGAAACCGAGCGGGTTTGCCGAATCTTTGGTATATGGGCTGCTACGTCGGTGGGGCCACCCTGGTTTTGAGCGGTGGCTGGAGGGATTGCGTGTAGAATATGCCGAACGGTGCGCGCGGTGTGTCGGTACTTTACAAAGGGCATTGAGGGGCAACCATGCAGTTCATGTAAACATGCCCACGGGTGGGATGTTTTTCTGGCTAACTGTAAAGAGTACACGCGAAGATATTGCTGAGGCTGAATTGGAATTGTTCAAGTATGCTGCGGATGAACATGGGGTGCTCGTGGTGCCCGGACAGTGGTGTGCCGTCGACCCCACAAAGGACACAGCAATGCATTTCAGAGGGACCTTTTCGAGCGTTGCAATTGACGATTTGGAGCCGGCAGCCAGCAAGCTGGCGCTGGCCATCAATGAGTTCACTGAGGACTATGTTATTATATAAATACAAAACGAGCAGCAAGAGAAGGTGATATAAAGATATTGCCTATAACCACCCGTAGCTTAAGAAAACACAGGCAAGTAATTCCACCGCAATGTTGGATACTCGCATCAGTGCACGGGTAATGTAATGACCCGTTCGGAGCGTGGCCGTCAAGTCCATTACCACATACCAGCCACAACGCTCATTGTTAGGATACTCATGAGAACTTCATAAGACAATATCCACTCCCTTTACTGTGTATTTGGTGTATTGTACACTCTATCAAACATCACAAAGCGTTCATTCACGCGTGCTGGTTCTATCCCTATTGCTCGGTTATACGTGCATATATAGTATACTCAACAATAGCCTTATCGGCATCATTGTACATCAAACGTCACAAAACGTTCATTCACGCATGCTGGTTCCTGCGATGCTCGATTATGTGCAGTGACATGCTCATGCTTCTTCCTTGTGGCACGTTAAGTGTACTGCATCGTTCAATATGTACAAGCCTTATATATATTAACAAATGGTATCAACAACTGCCTTCTCCTGCTGAATATCAATATCAATACTGGCGAAGGCACTAAACAGTGCTCCGTGCTCGGCGACCTGCGCCGTGAACCCGCCCGCCCGGAAAGTCGGGTCAGTTTCCAGTAACTGCAGCAACGGATCAAAATATTCTGGCAACTGCGTGAATTCATTGTGATCGCGGTCCCCGGCAAACGGCGTGAATGGCACCGCAGCCGCTTCGGACTCGGGCAAAACGGCACGCGACATGTTCGCTGCCAGCTTGCTTCGTTCTAATTCCATATCGTACTGCTGTCTCAGCAGTTTCGTGCGCTGTAAAGCACGGTCGGCCGCTTCCTGCACGGCCAATTCCGCGTCTTTCCCGGCAGCCAGCGAAGCCACCTGCTCTTCCTGCATGATCCGCCTATGTTCACGTTCCTGCTGCTGTAATTCTTGGGCCAGCATCCTCAGCCGCCGCTCGCGTTCCTGCTGCTGCCGTTCAAACTCTTCCTCCTGCTGCATGTCCCGTCTTAGCTTCAAGGCATTCTCCAGAATCTCTTGCTTGTGCTCGGTTTCGTACTGCCGCACCTCGGCTTCAGCATCCAGCTTCTGTTGGGGTGAATCGGGCATGGCAATGGCGAAAATTAGCTCTTCTACATGCTCTAAAAAGTCGTCGTACTCCTTGCGGCTGGCAAAGCTTGATTCGGGCCGGTTATAAACACGGCTCACTCGTTGCCGCACATCCACTTCTCTTTCCACTTCCAGATCTTCAAAAACCTGGGTTTTAAAACGCTGGCGGCGCAGTGTTTTGCCGCAGTTCTCGTAAGGGCACGGAGCGGGGCCTGACCCGAAAATGCGGTCGACACAGGACTCACAGATCTTGTGATAGCATTCTGAGTTGATGAGGAACCGCATGTTTGGATTCAAGTACGTGCTCGAGCGGCAAACGGGACACATTTCATCGTCGCCGGCCATGTCCGTACCCACTGGTCCTGGAGACTAAGGCTGGGGCACTAGGCTGGGGGACATGTATGTACGTATGAATATAGGGAAATAGCTGCATATGGTATAAGGAGATAGCTGCATATGGTATAAGGAGATAGCTGCATATGTTATAGAGAGATAGTTGCATATGGTATAGGGAAATGGCTGCGTATGTATAGGGAAATAGTTGCGTATGGTATAGGGAAATGGCTGCGTATGTATAGGGAAATAGTTGCGTATGTATAGGGGATAGCTGCGTAGTGGAGGGAGATAGCTGCGTATGGGTGAATGGGGCCAGTTTGTGCAAGCGTAGCACATCCTCATTGCCCTACCGCTTCCATAAAAATGAGCTGCTGTACAGGTTCAGTTGATTTGCGTGATCTGTGTGAGGTATTAAGCATGGCCTATAACTCGTAACATATGGCATGTTTGACCTCATAACTGGTTACCTGAACTGTACTCGTATGGTCTGTATCTGGTATTTACACATGGCCGGTGCATAATGGGTGTTTATAGCTCGTAACATACGCCATACATTAGGTATGGTCTGTGTAGCAGGTTTACCCATATGGTCTGTGAATGGTCTCATTATCGGCCTGTAACTCGCTATTTGTGCGAACTTATGATACCCGTGAGCTCATGGCTGCGGCCTCATAACAGGTACAGTAACCGGTACATATGGCTTGTGATCTATATATGTTATGTGCGATATATCACGCAGGTATTTACTATTGACATTCCTGTCAATCAGGAGGACTATACGGTAGAGGAAATGGCGTGCTGCTATGGTGCGTACAAGCAGCAGCTTCGGCGAGCAACCCGCATTTGAAGTAGTGATGTAGCAGTAGGTACTTTGAAGCAGTATTAAGCTTCCAGTGTAATGATTGCCCACGTCTAGCAGTACGTGAGTAGAAGTAGCTGCAAAGAGCATATAATTTCTATATTGTGCGCCACCATCGGCCTGTACGGCTCATGTAACGCTATTTAGTGAATGGCTCGAGAAGGACGCAGCTTCTGAACTATCAGAAACATGGGAAACACTAGGAGTGGCTCGTTGGAAGTTGCTTTAACATGTAGATAACCAGAAATTCACTTTGAGGCTTTAAATTGTATTGAAAATATATCTGGACTAATAGCTTAAAGAGATCGACAGGTGTGTACAACGAAAAAGATGTACTAGTTCAGGTCGAACTTTTTCACGTAGTAACGAAGAACGAAGATAAAAATCGTGAAAGCAATGATAAGGGAAATGATGCCCAAAATTGCCAACAACGAGGTGCCGGAACTCTCACGATCCGAGTTGGGCGGAATAACGCGGATGACCTGCCACGTTTGCAAAGGTGCAGTGGCGGTGGCCGGCAATGCCTCGCCATTCGGAGAGACCCGCAAAACGTGCCATGTTTCCCAGTTCGGTGGTGCATTGTTAATCGGTGACTGCAGCGCATTCGACGGTGCGCCATCAGCGGATGATTGCGGAGCACGCATAGCAAGAAGTTCTACTTTCTCTAAATCAGACATTTTACAATTCGCACGTTTTCAATTTTATAATGTTAGATATCTCAGTAGCGGTTGCGGTATATAGATAACAGCCCAGATTGTATGATTGCATGTGATCAGCTGAGATGCAGCAGGGTATTGCCGCTCACCCTACCCTAATATGATTAGGGTTAGAAAGATAATATGGTCGAATAACTACTCCTTCGAATGCCATACTTATTCACCAAAGTACGAAGTTCAGCTTCATGCTCTAGCGGATTGCTAGTAGAACTCATCTCTTTTTAAACTGAGCAACATCAGCGTACACTGCAAGAGCGAAAATTCATGATTATTTACCTGCTTCAGCATATTTGTAAGTGAACTGTTCTTTACCCAATGGTTACAGTGGCCGATTCGCCTGTCTTGCTCGACTCATCCAACTGCGTAAGCTGTTGCAGTGAGAACTTTTGCAGTGCAATCCAGCGTTTATGAACAAAGCTTAGTTCGTGTGGCTGCAACAACCCCCACATTGCGCACTGCGGCCCATGTAAACTCTTTTTCACTACCTCAACGGTTTCAATGCGGTCCGGTTAATTTCACAATTGCAATTTCAGATCCTTTAAGGACTGTCTAATTATTTCATCGTTTAAAGCCTGCTGTTGGTTGTACAGCATCAAATGCGAAGTAAACTCCTAATGCCAGGACCCTACACCGTTCGGCAAGCACCCGTGGAGCCACAATGGTTGCTAAGTTCCGTAATAGAAAGAAACCGGCATCACCGACACAGTTTCTCGGCCAGAACTATTATTCAATGTAGCGGTTTTGCGGTGCCACCGTTTAAGTAAGCCCCAAACAATCACTGAAAAGGCACCGGAATGCCCTGTATTGCCGGCAAAGTCGTAAACTGGGGCACAAAGGCAAGGCTTGTGAATTCTAGTGGTGGAGCGATATACGCTGAGGCCGTGTTAGAGGGCGGCAGCATCAGCGATCATGGAGACAGCTGAGGATGTGTTTGCGCTAGGTTTTTAGGAGCCGAAGCGAACTGCATCATCGATTTTAATTCGAGGAAACTACAAGCGGCGGTAGAAATGTTATAGTTCAGTCCGGCTGCACACAATCGCACGGATCACCCGCGAATACTTATACGATATAATTGGTACAACGAACTAAGTATGGCAAAGAATCAGCCAAAAGTGTTTACGCCGTAACTCCGAATGTGGAGAGAAACACAGTGCGTATGGAAGGGGGTGTAAAGAAACCCGATTGGGAAGGCGGGCCTAACCCTGACTGTTCAACGGCGGAAACCACGTGGGCACATTCAATAGACAGTTCGGAATGTCGGACGAAGTATAAGGGATATAAAAGACCACCTGATTGTTTCACTCCAACAGAAATATTTAATTACATGCGTTGGTGGCTGTCTGAAACACAGAGATAATACTCTACCTTGCCACGGCCCTTAATTAATAGGATGGTTCCACTTTCTTGAACCTGCGGAACAGATTCCTTTTCGCAGCGTAAAGCTAGAGAACATTCAAACCCACTACAGACAGATTTGACATCAAGTGCTGTGCTTTCATCAATTGAAGATAGCCCTCCTGTGTCAGGTTGAGAGCATCTCCATTATTTTACTTAGTGCACAGGGCAAATAGACAAGATGATTGACGATTATGATAATTATCAAGGCGGTCCAGTACACGGTTCTTACGAAGACCAATCACTCGGTTCCAAACACGATCTAGCTGTGTTCGCCTATATCGTAACTAATCTTGAAATGAAGTTGCGTGATGTGTATCGCTTACTGTTCGAAAAGGCTAAGTGTAAAAATAGCGGTATTTACAAGCGTTCAATTAAGATGGTATTTCTAGCGTTGGGCTTTGTTAGCTTAAGCGAAGAAGGGCAGAATGAGCTGGTAAGCTGGGTGCACTCAGCCGAAAAATTGATCAATTCTAAACCCCCAGCGAACATTGACTCTCTACCGAAGTTCAACTATGGAAACAAGAATCTGTTCGTGACTCTTTGTGGGCAACTGGAGACGGCTAGGTGGCATCAAGATAAGATCTGGGCTCGTCAGCTAATTCAATATCGCGACAAGAAGCTGAAGGAGAAGTCACAATAAGAACCACAAGATTGATTATGTCTAAATAGCGCCGTTTGCATAATATCTACATTTATGTTACAATTAACTACGGTATTCCCTAGTTTAAACAACCCAAGAAGTCCACCGATGAGCTAAAACTGCTACTCACCATAGAAGAAAAAAGAATACGGTTCGATTTAGAGGGCTACTAAGTCAGTTCTAGCGATAAGGGGGAATTTACAACCCGTTTGTCGAGAGCCTAGGCCAGTTTGATTGGACACACCCTAGAAAACCTAAACAAAAGCATTGACATGATACATTGAATAGTTTGATACATTTCTTGGTAGTTTGATGTCTTATTTTCGGTACATTCTTGATGATGAACCGTTTAGTGCAGTGACATCGTGCATTGTTTAGATTGATAAGCTTGATACCTTGTTACAACTACTGGTTCAATACATTGGCTATTAAATATCTGGCTATTAATCACTGCCAACTCCGTTATCTTCGGTGGTGACGGATCGCCCGTTATCGGCCTCCCACCTCGGACGCGGCGCGGGGTTCCCGTCATGTGACCAGTCTCCTAAACCGAACGTGTGGGGTTGCACCTCCCTCCATCCTTCCACAATGAGTGCTATCAACGCCCCCCTAGCACCTGCAGATGCCGTGTTCGCGCTCATGACCGGCTACAACCGCGACACAAATGCCAAAAAGACCGACTTGGGCATTGGCGCGTACCGTTCGAACGAAGGACGCCCCTGGGTGCTCCCCGTCGTTCGCAAAGTTGATCAGCTGCTTGCTAATGATGAAGCAGTGAATCACGAGTATTTGCCCATCGTTGGCAACAAGCAGTTTCTCGAAGCCGGCGCGAAACTGATTTTTGGCGCGGATTTCAGCACCGATCGCGTCGCCAGCTGCCAAACGCTGAGCGGCACCGGTGCAAACCACATGGGCGCCCTTCTGCTCAAGAAATTCTCGCCCTTCGGGCTTAATTCGCGCACGATTTGGGTTCCGGACCCTACTTGGGGCAACCATTTCAAGATTTTCGCCCATGCTGGGCTGGAAACTAAGCGATACCCTTATTGGGACACGCAAAAACGCGCATTGCAGTTCGAAAACTGGGTCACTAAGCTCGAATCAGAGTCGAAACCCGGGGATATTTTGTTACTGCATGCGTGCGCGCACAACCCTACCGGTATGGATCCGACGCGCGAGCAGTGGAAAGCCATTGCCGCGCTGGCCAAACGGCTGCAATTGTTTGTATTCTTTGATGCCGCTTACCAGGGGTTCGCCACGGGCGATTTAGAGCGAGATGCATGGGCCGTGCGCTATTTTGTCCAGCAGGGCATTGATTTGTTGGTATGCCAGTCATTCTCGAAAAACATGGGGCTTTACGGCGAGCGGTGCGGTGCATTGCACATCGTTTTGCGCGATTCCACCGTGCAAACGAACCAAGCGTTGGTGAGCCAGCTCAATTTGTTTACGCGGGCCGAGGTGTCGCAGCCCCCAGCGTACGGTGCACGGATTGCCGCTAAAATTCTCACCACCCCGTCACTGTTTGCTGAATGGCAAAGCCAAGTGAAGCAAATGGCCGATCGCATCATTGACATGCGGCAAACGCTGCGGACGAAGATCGAGCAGCGGAAAACCCCGGGCACGTGGCACCACATCACGGAACAAATCGGCATGTTCTCTTTCACTGGGCTTAATGAAAGGCAGAGTCGCCGGATGGTCGATGAGTTCCACATTTACATGCTGGACAACGGGCGTATTTCGATGGCGGGTGTCAACACGAACAACGTCGATTACATTGCCGAGTCCATCTACAAGGTCGTTTCAGCGGAGCGTGCCAAGTTGTAAACACTAAACATGCATATGCACACATATTTGCAATATAAAACACACATTCGCAATACCCCACACTATATAACTACGTGGACGTTCGCTATACAATCCATTAAGCCATTGAACAGATCGTACCCAGCCCTACCCTCAGACGTACCCTGCACCTTAAGATATACGAAGCCTTGTTAATGCATAAGGTACTACGTACAATATATACTACGCCTACCGGGACTAGATGCGTTGGACGCCGCCGTACTACACCCTTCCGCTGCTCGTGAGTTTACGGTATCCGTTGATATGTTGGTTCTCACCATTTTCAGTTTTTACTATTCGACGGTGTGGTGTTGGGAGGTGTGAGGTATGGCAGTACAGTCTACATATCTAAGTATCACCAGTCCGATGTGACAGCGTAGCACACCGGCCTACGTAGTAATAACAGTACCCAGCATACCCCAGCACGTAGCCTAATGTAAAACAGCACACATCATCCAGCGTATTTATTTAGCATATCTATATGATTCCAGACCTACAGCACCAGGATCTACATCACCCAGCATGTACAGTACTGGGGAATGGGAGCGGGAGTGGTAGGGTCCGTGAACAAGGGCACGAGGGTTCGTCAATCGCTCATGGTGGAGAAGATCCCGCGCAAGGTGCGCATCACAACGCACCAGATGGTGCTTGAGGACGAGCCGAAGATCGACGGCGTCTTCCCGATGCGGGAATGGCGCATCTCCGTCCATCTCGTCGGCGCTAACGGCAAGCTGTACCCTGCAACCGTGTTCGACCGCGTCACGTACCAGCTGCACGAAACATTCGCAAATCCGCGGCGTGTTTTGCAGCATCCGCCGTTCGAGCTGGTGGAAAAAGGCTGGGGCGAGTTCGAGATGCGAATCACGTTCCGCATTGCTCACGGCGGCGGCGACCAAAGCGTCAATTATGAGTTGCATTTCCGCTCCCCGGAATCTTTCCAAGAAGTCACAATTAATTTCCCGACCAACAAGAAGGATTTGGTGGCGAAGCTCGCCGAAAGCGGGCCGGTCCCGCAGCTGGCATCGGTTTCAAACACCCCACAGGGCACCCCAGCCACCTCGGCCCCGCCGGAGAAACGCAGCGGTGAGCATGACGAATCCTCTAAGGCGAAAAAACCCAAGGTTGCCATCAAAGGTTCCGTGGATTTAGAGCGGCTGAGCAGCGGGCTGGAGCAGCTCGGCGAGCAAGACGTTTTGTCGATCGTGCAGATGATCAGCGACAACAAAACGCCGGATATCTACGTGAAAAACGACGCTGAAGCGGGGGAGTTCCACGTTGACTTGTTTACGCTGCCCAATGGGCTGCTGAAGTCGATGTGGGATTTCGTTGCTAAGAAGGTCGAGGTCTAGTTATTTAATGTAAACATACACGTGCGCACAGCTGATTTTGCGACCATGTTCCATTACACTTACACAGACGTTGACTTCTGTGGGTGTTTTACATGTAGTATGATCCAAAATCTCATAAGTTAAATGAGCCTCGAGCAGGGCCCCGCCGCAGAGCAAAACGCGACAATTTTGGCTCCAGGAGTTTGCGGACCCCTCAGAAGTGACCTACTCGCAGATCGCGGGCGTGCACTGCTCGCCGGATTCCATTGACTTTAGGTCCTGCATTGGCTTTGGTGACGGACCATTGCTAAACGGTCTCAGGGCAGTACCGAAGAAGGTGCATGGTTAGGCCGTCATAATGGGTGCTGGTAGGCCACCTTATAAACTATATACTACAAAACTAAGGTGGATGGACCCAGATGTTGAGTCGATGTACCCCGCTCATGAGCATGCCGCCGCGGGGTGGCATCAATCCTTGGGACATTAGCTCCCTATTGGGTTCGTGTAAATGCCTTCTGTTGTTGGCAACAGTGGGACCTTTAATGCTTGACTACGTCGGTGTTGTGCTTGAGATATATTGGCCATGTAAACGAATTGCCTAATTAGGATATTTATGTGATCACGTGTTGCAACTGCAAATATACTAGTGAATATTTAATAAACTAAATTAAATCTTATACATCGTCTGGAGCTGTGGCTCGAGCGTGTGGTCCGTAGGTGTGGCGTCATGGGCACAGAGGTTGCCCAACATCGATGGTTGCAATTCGGCAATCGAGGTGGCACCAAGTTGCATATGCATTTCGAGCTTGAGCAACCTAAACGCGTAGCCTCACGGTAAGTGCCCGAACACAAAGCATTGAGACTCGACCACCGTCCATGTACACCTCGATCTGCAGCCCCGTATCCGCATGACCTCGGCCAACACTACCAGACCTACTACAAAAGTATTCAGCATCTCATAGTATCTACAGCTAGCACCTCACAGGATTTAGTAGGATCTAATAGATTTAGTAGGATCTAATAGATTTAGTGGGATCTAATAAATTTAGTAGGATCTAATAAATTTAGTAGGATCTAATAGATTTAGTGGGATCTAATAAATTTAGTAGGATCTAATAAA